>CAMTZB010000020.1:15057500-15355000 GCA_947086495.1 Morpho achilles
TTTCTGTAATTAATACTTTAATAATTCTAGAACCCAAAATATTTACGTTCTCCATATCGCTGGCTAGTTCTTGGCTCACATCAAAATCAATCTCAAATTCAGCAGCTTCGGAACCTTCCATTGCTAGCGGACAGTGATTTAGTTTTAGCAATACGGAATGGAGACAACTTTACATTTACTGAATGTAAGATTTAAGCCATATAATTGAAGTATCTTCTAAAACAAATATAATTATAAAATTATTTTGCTATAATCCTCGATGAAGTAAAATAGAAAATATATATAATGCTAAATGTAGAGTGTACAATCCGTTTTCATACCTGATACATGCAGGATTCGTAAAAACATACGTACAAACCTCCACCACCGCCACCATAATACACAAGCGCTACATACAGACAAAATCGCAAAGCACTGGTTTGCGATTTTGTCGTGGAGTCTATCTCCTGATGATGCTTCGGTTGCGGAGCGAAACGATTGTTGTTTGTGATAGTGAACGTGTGTAGTGCTTATGTATTGTGGTGGCGGTGATGGAGGTTTGTGCGTGTTTTTGCGAGTCTTGCATGTATCAAGTATGAAAACGGATTTTCCACTCTACATTTATCATTATGTATATTTTCTATTTTACTTCATCGTGGATTATAGCAAAATAATTTTAGTATTTCTATTAATAATTCTATTAAATTATCAAAATAATTTTAGTAGTAAAGTATTGTGGATCTCCGCAAAGTAACATCTAATTCTGTAAATAATTTTCTAAAACATTCAGAAATTTGAATAGAAATTTTATCTTGCAGTGCATAAAGCATCTCCAAATGGACCAACGTTCTCTACACCCAGAGGTCAATATGATGGGAGTAATTTTAATTTTATAGATACTAGACCTCATAGAGAGCTCTTCAGACGACGTGGAGATGTTATGGGTCACCCTCTAACCATGTCTAACGTAATACAGGATAGCAATTCCACACAGTATCATTTGCCGAGAGAGGATAGATTGTAAGATAATAACTAGATCTAAATAAAATACAAAATCAAATACATCATTCTCCTGTCCTTATCCCACTTTAAGTGGCACGACATGTTAAGGACATGTTGTCACATGATTTGTCTACGTATTTTACGACCGGCCGCCTGCCTGACGTCAACTTACGTTTGTCGTATTTTACGACACCTCGGTAAGAAAGAGGGTGGTTTATTATACTCAGCTAGATACCACACGGCGGGTTAACTTATCTTAGTTGCCTTACACCGAGGTGTACCATACCGAGGTACGAAATGAGGGTAGTATATTCTACTCAGCCGGACACCACACGGCGGATTAACGTACCTTAGTCACCTGCTACGACACACCGGTAAGAAATGAGGGTGGACTATTGCACTCAGCCGGATACCACACGGCGAACGGATATTTCTTGCAGTACGCTTATTTTTAATTCAAATATGCATCCTTCTTTTAGAGAACTTCAATACGACTCCATAGCTAAAATTTCCTGGATGCACGTTCACCTTGCATTCCAAATGCTTAATGCAACACCTCGGTACATCTTCAGTCATAGATGGGGCTACAGAAGACACGGACAATGGTCTGGTATGATCAACGATCTAAATACAGGAAGAGCTGATTTAGGTACTGTAACATACCTGAAATAAGAACATCATCGTCTCTGTCCCACTCTTAAGTGTTATCGGCACATGTGATTCTCTTTCATTATCTCCTCTTTTTCATCAATTCAGGCGCTGCTCCTTTTGTATGCATGTTATACTCGTAGTTCTCACAATCCAACCATCTCTTTTCAGTCCTCCTTATTTACTTATCCATGAAAAACGAACAGCGTCAGAAATTGTATTATAGTAAAATATTTGTTTTACATAATGAGTTAATATTATGTCAATTCTAAAATTTTCTCTAGTTTTTAACTTCTCTTTACTAGCTTAATAATCCTACTTAATTTATAGAATATATTCTTGCCTTCAATATTAATTAAATAATTTTAAATAATTCGCCATTGCAAGTATTTCTATTTTTTGACAAACCAAGTAACATCATGGACAACACAATTATTCAAGGTTGCTTGGTGTTGGCCTAAAATTGTAAAACACTTACTCACGACGTTTAGGATTGATTGCAAATGAGACAAATCTGAAAAAAACCTTGGTGTCACTTAGTGAAATAATGAAGTTTATAGCAGAAATACTAAAATATGAAAATATACTACATCTAGTAAATATACTACAAGTAGTATATTTTCCATTATTTTTTAGTACAACCTTAATAATATTATCGCTGAAAATTGTATTTAAAATATTTTCATTAATTTTAATTTAGCAATTATTGTTGCAAGCTGTAAATCTTTATTTCAGGTACAAATTGCGTTGCAGTTTCTGAACGGCTAAGTGTGGTCGTTTTTACCGACTCTATCGCAAAGTTCAAAGTCAAATTCATCTTACGCCAGCCTCCCCTATCCTACGTCTCCAATATCTTCACACTACCCTTCTCTATCAACGTTTGGATAGCGATAATACTCTCTCTTATAATATCTACAGTAACTATTTCTTTGGCTACAAAGTGGGAAGCATATCAGTTAGGAACGGTATGACTTTTATTTGTCACTTGAAATCATTACAGAAACGTGTAGTAATTTATTATCAATTGACATGGTACTTCTATATGAATAATAATGGTTCTAGGATCAAACCCAACTTGATGGTAGTGTTGCAGATGCAATTCTTTTGACGATGAGTGCTCTCAGTCAACAAGGATGTTCCAAAGAAGCTAAAAGTCTTTCAGGCAAGTATCAGGAATAACAGTGGATTATAAAAGTAAATTGTAATGGCCTCTTATTATGCCTGTGCTGGGGCAAGGGCTCTCTCTGTTATTATCAAGAAGGGATAGAGCTAAGAACCAAGACGCTGCTCCAATGTGGATTGAAAGCAACAAATAACCCCAATTGAAGAATAAAGTCACATGTCCCATGTATAAGCATGGGATATGTCACTTCGGATAGACCGAAATGTCCCCAGAAATCTCTACAGATATGAAGGTTGTTTTAGTTTCCTTCATAGAAAACCGTGTCATAACTTAAAAACATCAATTATAAACATAAGTTATACTATAAAAAATATCATCATTCTCCTGCCCGTATCCCACTCTAAATGGGGATTGTCACAACATGTTATGAGCATGTTGTTTCATTGGCCAGGAATTCTGACTCAATTTTACCTTAGTCTCCTTTTACGACACTTCGGTGAGAAATGAAAGAGGTCTATTTTACTTAGCCGGATACCACTTGGCGGGTCAACTTACCTAAGTTGCCTTTTACGACACCACAGTAACAAATAAGTGATAGTACACGGCCGGATAGCACACGGAAGAAATATATTATAATAAAACTTATTAGTGCCTGCCGAGGCAGATAAATGGTTCTCTCTCATATCTACTCAGATAAACTCATGGTTCCCTCAACAGAATCGTATGATCTGAACGCTAGTCTATCACAGCTTATTAATGCTATACTCATAAGAAACTTTCGACAGGTCGTGTTATGCTTCTGGTCGTATTCACTGCGCTAATGGCCCTTTATGCTGCATATTCTGCAAATATTGTTGTACTATTACAAGCTCCGTCAAATGCTATTAAAACATTGGAACAGCTTGCCCACTCTAAAATGACTCTTGCTGCCTTAGAAGTTGATTACAATCATTTTGTTTTAAAGGTAAGTTATGTATTGTTATTGAATGTCTTCATGACGATATGTGTAATATTAATTCATGTATTGCATTCCAGGCAGCCAAAGACCCGGTCAGAATGTCTATTTACAAAAAGATCGAACCGGAAAAGGGGAAACCGCAATTTTATAATCTTGATGAGGGGGTTGAACGATTACGTCAGGTTCAGTTATATCATATACTATGCTTTTATAATATTTGATGCGGTTTCTTTTAATAGATAGAGTAATTGAAGAGGAAGCTTTGTATCTGTCTATAATAACATTCAATAAGGAGTAGAGAAATACTGTAATTTTTGAAGTTTCTAATGTGATGTCGTAAATAATTACATTTTTCACGCTTATATTGCAGACGCAGGTTGAACCCTAAACCCCTTTAAATGAAAATTTTTGAAGATATTTCCGATTTAAAATGCAGGGGCATAGCGGTTGCGGCGGCGCGCCGCGTGCTCGCTGAGTGATTTTATACCCGTACTAAGCCGAAGCGGATCACTAGTTTATATATATAGATTAGCAAACCCGATTACAGTAACGCGTTGCCGTAATTTCGCCGTTGTTTGTTTTAAATTTTTTTACAGGGTATCTTTGCCTTTCATTCCATCGTTGAGCCTGTATACCGTCGTGTCGAAGAGACTTTTTTGGAAACCGAGAAATGTGATTTGATAGAAATTGATTTCATGAATGCTCCCGATCCTTTTGTACCTGTTTACAAGCATTCACCTTATTTAGAATTACTGAGAGTTGCGTGAGTTTATATTTGTACAATTTTAAAGATAAAGTGCCTTGTGGTATCCGGCTGAGTAGGTACTTGCCTGTACAATCACGCTTTTCACTACAAAATCCAACGACATAATGATTCTACCTCCAGTTTGGAACACTAATCCATTTGAGAAGAACTGGCAAGAAACTCAGTGGTCGCTCTTATCACGAATAGCAATTATTTGAGATTAGATTCTAGTAACACAAAACAGGTCACCCAAAGGATTCTAGTAACACAAAATACAGGTCACCCATAAAAGGAGGTCACCCAAACACATATACCTCCCACGAACTCCGCACGTCAAAAGAGAGCGAATGATTTTTTTTTTTTTTTTCGAAAATGACTAATGCTGTTAGCCCTAATGGCTTTGACAGCGTCACCGATAAGACGGGCGAGCGCGGAAGCATCGCCGAGAAGAGATGGTTAATACAAGCGGGTGCATTACAAGCACCCGCCCTACAGGGGGCGTCGCCTTAAGGGTGTCTCCTGCGAGACCGAACCTCGGCTTAAGGCGGCGCGTTTTTGGAGGGCTGCATCTAATAAATGACTTGGAAGAAGTCTGCGTCACGGCGGCCGCGGCAGAGGGCTGCGGCCGCTTGACACAAGCAAGCGGGGACCTCGTCTTCGCCGGCGAAGACGCTGTTTGTGTGCGTGTTGTGTGTATATCTTGTTGGATGCTGTTATAGCATCGTCGGGGTCGTTAAGGACGCTCTTCGGGCGCCTGTGAATCTTGTTGGGGTGCCTGAACGCCTTATAGTTGGACGCGGCCACTATAAGGGGGTTTGGGTGGATGGACGCTTTCTCGAAGTAAGTCGTCGAGAATCGTCTGAAAAGATCGGCTATCGTGGGTAGGTCGAGATCTCTATGGAGGTTCACGTTGCGCACGAACCACGGACAGCTGGTGGCTGTACGCATGAATCGATTTTGAAGTGTCTGCAACGGACACAGTCGTGATTTCGGAACGTGCGCGAACGCGACGCTCGCATAGGTCATAATGGGTCTGATGCAAGTTTTGTAAAGTGTCACTTTGTTGCGAAGTGACAGTTTACTTGTCTTGCACAGTATCGGATAGAGGCGTCCCATGGCGAACGCTGCCCGGTTACGGACAACGCGGATGTGTCGGATAAAGGATAGGGTCGGTTGGAGGATGACACCTAAGTATTTGACTTCCTTTTGCCAATCTATGTATTTGTTGTAAATAGAGACTCTAGGAGGCGTCCGGATGAAGTCCATGGCTCTCCTAGATCTCGCAAAGAACATTGCTGCGCTTTTATCGGGATTAATTTCGATTCTCCACCGGCGGAACCAGCTTCCGAGCTGGTTGGTTGCTCTTTGGAGCCTATCATTTATGGTTATGGGATCTCTACAGGTGGTATAGATTGCGGTATCGTCCGCGAACATGGCTAAGTGGGTGACTGCACTAGTTTTAGTGGAGAATCTTGGGATCTCACTCGTATAGAGCGAGTAGAGGAACGGTGCGAGTACCGAACCTTGGGGGACTCCGGCGCGTAAGGTACGTCTTGAGGAGAGCGCACCATCAATACGATATCTAAATGAGCGATTAGTAAGGTAATCGCGAATGATAAGAACGAGTCTATCGGGGATTCCTAGGTTCGCGAGTTTGTATATTAGACCCGCATGCCAAACCTTGTCGAAGGCTTTGGCGACATCGAAGAAGACAGTACCGGTGTACCGTTTTTTGCCGAAGCCATTTAGGACGGCTTCGGTAAGTCGATGTACTTGTTGTACCGCGGTGTGTTTGGCGCGGAAGCCGAATTGCTCATCCGGTATGAGCTTCATCGACTCCATGAACGTTATGAGTCTAGCGAGGATTACTCGCTCGTAGACTTTCCCTAAACTGTTGAGCAGACTGATGGGTCGATAGCTGCTCGGGAGATTGCTGGATTTTCCCGGTTTACGAATACCTATTACTATTGCTTCCTTCCATTTGTCGGGGAAGGAGCAACCTAACAGGAGGGCATTGAAAATCAATACTAATAGGTTTATCAGTTGGTCGGGGAGGCACTTGAGTGCTTTGTTGGATATGGAGTCGGGGCCTGGGGACTTGCGGGTCTTCAGGTTTTGGATAATGGAACGGACTTCCTCTCCGGTGGTGGGATTGAGCGGTTCGCTTTCGGGAGCCTTCGCAGATATCCTAGCCGCCGCCGTTTCCACTTCCGAGTGGAATTTGGCGTGTTCGGGATGACTGGGGTTATTTGAACATTGTCCCTCAAGACTGTCAGCCAAGCATTCGGCCTTATCGATGTCGTCAAAAGCGACCGGACGGTTTAAACGTATCAATGGAGGTGTAGCTGCACACTGGTCTCCTCTCAGGGATTTCGCCAGTTTCCAGAAAGCCTGGTGACTCGGCGAGATCTCTGAGAGTTTGATGTCCCAGGTGGACTGACGGTTGAGGCTGAGTTTTTCTCTAACCTCTCTTTGAAGTCGCCGGAGTGTTCTCCGGTTATCGTCTGTCGGGTATGCGTCATGGGCCCTAGTGGCGGCACGTTTACGTCTAAGTAGGTCGCGCAGGTCGTCCGGCAGTCTCCCACGACCGCGGTCGTCGGGGACTTCCTTGGAGCGAATTATTAGTAGATAAAATTAAGACCGCTATCCAAGATAATACCACTGAAATTAAAACATCACGGCGAAAACAGATCATTAAGCCTTGGATTACACCAGGTTTGTTAAAATGCATTCGTAATCGAAATAATATGCAACTTATGCTTAAAAAGGACCCAGAAAATATCATACTGAAAATAACATATTTACGTTACAGAAATTTTTGCAATAACCTATTAAAAAGAGTAAAACGGAACTTCGAAAGAACTGAACTGAAACAGTCTTTAAAAAACCCTAAAGAATTATGGAAAAACATTAAAACTTTTGCAAACATAAAGAAAACAAAATATAGCACAGAACTACTAAAAATCAAATCATCAGAAATTGAATCAATAAATTATGTAAATAAATACTTTTCTAATGTAGGTAAACATTTGGCTGAAAAGATAGCGAACAATACATCTATAAACTTAAACAGAAATCTTAGTCCTTTAAAGTCATTTGGCTTGATTAACACAAATGAGGCAGAGGTTAACTCGATTCTAATGAACCTAAAAAATAACAGCGCCGTTGGATGGGATAATATACCCACCACCTTTATAAAGTCTGCTAGACACATTTTAGTTCCCATTATTACTTACCTGTACAACGCATGTTTTGAAGAAGGCGTATTCCCTGATGCATTTAAGCTATCTGTAATACATCCTATTTATAAGGATGGGAGCAGAGCTCAAGTTAGCAATTACAGGCCAATATCAGTCTTACCTATATTAGCTAAAATTTTAGAAAAGCTTATGAATAAACGACTGCAAAAATATTTAGATGAATATAATATTCTGTCAAATTCACAATATGGATTCAGAAATGGCATTTCTACCGAAGATGCTATAATAGATCTAACTACTGAAGTTATTGGTAAACTTGACCAGGGCCAAAAATGTATTTGTGTCTTTTTGGACTTGGCCAGGGCTTTTGATACGGTTTCTGTTCCCATCCTTCTAAACAAACTTGAATCCATCGGTGTTAGAGGTTTGCCACACAATCTTTTCCAAAGCTACTTAAGTAACCGTAAACAACGCGTTAAGATAGACAACTTGCTTAGCCACGATGCATCTATTACATATGGCGTGCCACAGGGAAGCGTTCTTGGACCTACCCTCTTTTTAATTTACATCAATGACTTGTCTCAAAAACATATAACAAATTGTAAAATATTTTCCTACGCAGATGATACTGCACTTATCTTTCATGGGAATTCGTGGGATAACGTTAAAAATCACGCGGAAACAGGTTTAATTGACATAGTTAAATGGCTGAACAGTAATCTACTAACATTAAACGTGCTCAAAACCAAGTTTATACCTTTTACCATTAGAAAAAATACTCAGCCCAGTGATGATTTTATAATAAAATGTCATTCTTGTTTGCTTTCACCCAGTGTAGCCTGTAACTGCCCATCTATTGGTAAGGTGATGGATTACAAATATTTGGGTGTTAAGATTGATCGACATCTTAACTGGTATACACAAATAGATCATCTTATAAATAGGACTAGAAACCTTATTTGGATTTTTAAGAAACTACGGCACGTTATTCAACCAGAATTACTAAAAAAAAAAAATTTACCAGGCATTGGGACGATCAATTTTGACGTATTGTATTTCGGTTTGGGGAGGCACTTCTAAGACTCAGTTAATTCAACTTGAAAGAGCTCAAAGATCCCTTCTTAAAGTAATTTATTTTAAACCTTTCAGATATCCAACTCGCAAACTGTATCACGAAGCCAAAATATTAACAATAAGACAACTATATTTATTACGACTTATTTTAAGAATTCACCACACAACCGAATATAATAAACCAGACACTCAAATGACCACTAAAAGACGAAATCACAAAGTAATAAATTATAACCCTTGTAAGACACAATTTGCTACCAGGCAATACAGTAGGCAATCTTCATATCTCTATAATAAAATAAACAAGATTTTGAATATCTACGATCTACAACACTTCCATTGTAAAGAAACTTTAAATAACTGGTTACTTACCCTCAATTATGAGGATACCGAAGATTTATTGAAAATACAAGAGTAAATTTTTAGTATCATAGTGTTTTTATACATATTCTCTTAATCTTTTTTATTATATACATAAATTGGTTATATATTAGTTATATACACGTACGACCATACGCACACTCACACACACACTCACTCACACACGCACTCACTCACACACGAACTCACACTCCACTCACTCACACACGAACGGCAAACTCACTCACATACTTTCAAATTCTGTGTAACATATCATACAAACACACATACCATTTTTTGTTTTCCAGCTTTTATTAATTTTATTTTGTTATTAATCTTATTTTGTCTGTTCACGCGCATTTCACTTATTGTAACATCTTGGAGAGGGCGGGGACTCTGAGATACAGGTTTTTATAAACTTAATTCGGAGTTCCCGGTAGAAAATTTTTGTTTTTTACAATAAGTGCACAATAAAATATTTTATTTTTATTTTTTTTTTATTTTGGAGCAACGTTCGAGTGAGTCTGTTATATGTTTCGTAAGGTGGGTAACAGCGAACTTGGCACTATCTACGGAGTCTATCTTGTCAGGAATTTGATCTAGGTGGTCTGAGTTTAGGGACTGGAGTTTCCCGCCTAATTTACTCCAGTCGATTATCGTTTTCGTGGGAGGGGTTGTGGAGGTAGATTGCCCTAACTGAATTAGAACCGGACGGTGGTCCGAGTCTAATTCATGCAGGACTTCTATGGAACGTAACTGGAGAGCTACATTTTTGAAAATGTATATATCTAACACATCTGCTCTGTTTGGATCCCCGTTAGGTGGGTATCTGGTGGGCTCGTTAGGGGCTATCACCTCAAAAGCGAGGTTTAGAAGGCCGTTGAGGCCTTGGAGTATTGTGCCGTTCCGGTTGGTTCGGCGAGAGTTCCATTGGCCATGTTTGGAGTTGAAGTCTCCGGCCAGTATTACAGAGTCGCCTAGTGCGAGGAGGGTGCGGACGTCTCTTTCGAGTACCCGTTTGGTCGGACTGAGGTATACTGATGCTAGTATGATCGACTGATGGCCGGTCATACCCACCTGACAGACTGAAGCCTCCATGTTAGTGAGCTTTGGGGAATCAAGGGGGGAGCATAGGAGGGCTCTTTTGTAGTAAATGAGCGTGCCGCCTTTTTTGGATGACAGACGGTCATTTCTAATCAAACAGTAGTTCGCAATATTGGGATTGCGAAATTGGGGTTTTAAGAAGGATTCTTGTATTAGAAGAATATCTATGTTTGGACATTTCATTATATAAGATGTATTTGATATTTTATTAAGCGCCTGTAATAATTTCAAGAGCAATTGCTCATATCAATCGTACAGGTGTTTTCTTATTTTGCGTGACAGTTAATTGTCATAGTTAATAGTTAGTTCAATTGTTACTGGATTATTCTCTGTACACCGTTACTTGGAATTACACGTCTCATACGTAAAGGAACTTTTAATTTATCCCACGGCACGGAATAATTTTGGAGAATCCCCAACATTGGTCCTTCGAGCCGGATTAATTTTGGAAAATCCCCAACATTGGTCCTGGATCGAACCCGATTTTAAGGATAACTATATATAAATGATAAATTAACTATTATCAAGAGGAATCAAATATTTTCCAAAATCATCTGCCGACATGACGGGACAATATGGACATCGAAGATTATCCACATGGTGTTAAGTGATTAATTCGTTTAAATCTTTGCAATCGTTAACCCATTACTCGCATTCAGGTAGTGATTATTTATTATTTCGTGTTTGTGATAAGGTTAGTACCATATTGTATACTTGTTATAGTATAAGCGTGGTTTGATAATTTATTTGTTTAACGTAAAAAGGCGTAATAGGTTTTTACTGTTTATTTAATTGTGTGTACTATTGTTTAGTAGTTATTTATTACTAGTTTACATAAGTAGAACCTATTTTATTTCTTTTCCACTTTCGTTAGTTTTTTAAACACGCATAATATATGTACTTTCCTATTAATGTAATTAAAAGTTATATTTTTTGAGTAATTACATTTAGTGTCATTTTGAGACTGTAAAGTAACGGCCTGTTACTATCCCACTGCTGAGAATAGGCCTCTTCTCTCCGTTTTGGGAGAGAAGGATTGGAGCTAAGACCTACCACGCTGCTCCAATGCGGATTGGTAGGTTACACATACCTCCAGAATTCTCTAGAGATATGCAGGTTTCCTCACGATGTTTTCCTTCACCGAAAAGCGTGTGATAAATTGCAATTATCAATTAGACACGTAAGTTTTTTTAAGAGAAAAACTCATTGGTGTCTGCCCGGGTTCGAACCCGTGATCGTCTCTAAAGATTCACACGGTCGCACCGCTGGGCCATCACAGCTTGATCATTGAGACTGACCTTGATACATTGATGAGACATTGAGACTGTATTAAGTTATTAATATTATTTTAAAGTAACAAAATTTACTAGTAATATCATATCGGAACGATTTACGTTTTCTTTTTGTAGACGTTATTTATAATTATATAAAACAATTGTTTATAATAATAACTTTTTCTTTGTATTTGGTGTACAGTGCAGTACAGTTTACAGGATAAATACCTATTGTACTCGTTGGAGATTAGGTAATTTTATAGTGTTTATATACTGATTATAATCCCTGTATTATATCACATTCCAGGCATAACGTACGTTTCCCAGAATGACCGACAGAGAGGAAAAGGAGTTGATTAAAAAACGGGCAAGTTTTAAAGGACGTTTAACAACGTTTTCTAATTATTTGAACACTTTAAGCGGATCTTTAAACCAATTACAAGTGAATGAACTGCAATTACGAGTCGGTAAGATAGAATCTTTATATCAAAATTATGATGACATTCAAACTAAATTAGAATGTATTGCTGATGACATGTCAATTCAATTAGAGGAAAGAAATGAGTTTGAAACCTTATATTTTTCTCTTATATCAAGGTCACAACAAATTTTGTCTAAATATTGTAAGAGTAATGATAATAATAGTGATCAACTTTCATCGTGTAGTAACAATAATAATCGTAATCTGGTTAAGTTGCCGGCTATAACATTGCCGAAGTATAGTGGAACATACGAGAACTGGTTGGAATTCCGTGATACATTTACCAGTCTCATACACACTAATGATAGCATAGACGAAATTAATAAATTTCACTATCTTCGAGCTTGTTTAGTGGATACCGCGGCTATCGTAATACAGTCAATTGATGTTTCAGCCAATAACTATACGGTGGCTTGGAACTTGCTGTGTCAGCGGTTCGATAATAAACGGTTATTGATTCAAAATCATGTCACATCGTTGTTTAATATTGAAGCTATTAGTAAAGAATCTTCTTGTACTTTAAAACGTCTTGTTGATCAAATTAATAAAAATTTAAGATCCTTAGAGGCGTTGGGCGAACCTGTTCAATATTGGGACACATTATTAATACATATTATGACTCATAAATTGGATTCTAAGTCTTATCGCGAATGGGAAGAATATAAAAGTCGGCTAGATAAGGAACAGACTGTTTCGTTAAATTTATTTATTGATTTTGTAAGAAATCGTGCCGATTTGCTTGAAACCCTAGAATTATCCCGTAACCAAAATTCCTCTGTGAGAATAAATAATAATAATAAAGGTAGGAGTATGGTGACAATTACTTCGCCACAGTCGCACTCGGGGGGTGTACAAAATAGTTCATCTCCACCAAAACGATGTCCGAAATGTGACGGTGACCATTACTTGGCCGGTTGTTCTCAATTTTTAAGTTTGTCTGTCGAACAGAGATTAGAAATATTACCAAATTATAAACTGTGCTACAACTGTTTACGTTCAGGTCATTTTTCTAATAATTGTAAGAAACCTGGTTGTAAAATTTGTAAGCGTAAACATAGTAGTCTCATTCATGTTTCTAACAATTCAAGACGCAGTGTCGGGAGTACTACCGCGGGCGGCCTCACTACACCTGTTCCGTCCGCATCGTCGAGCGGCGAGTTAAGTACTGGCGTCGTGTTATCGGCTTGCGTTCCTCCGCATAATCGAGATGTGTTGTTGTCCACTGCATTAATAAGAGTTTATGATAATAATAATCGCGAGCATACTGCGCGCGCGCTGTTGGATAGCGGTAGCACATCGTGCCTTATGACGAGGCGTTTATGCAGCAAGCTGAATTTACCACGCATTCAGATAAATAAAGCTATACTCGGTGTTAATAATGCCACTTCACACGTTCGTGATATGTGCCGAGTATCGATGCGATCTTTAAATAATAATTTTAAATCGAATATTAATTGTTTTGTTTTGCCATCAATTACAGACCACGTTCCGTGCAGTCAGGTGAACATTTCACAATTAAATATTCCGTGCGATATTAATTTAGCCGATCCTACGTTTCACACTCCTTCTGAGATTGATATTATTATAGGCGCTGATCTATTTTGGGACATCTTAGGTTCCCAAAAAATTAATCTCGGACAAGGTAAGCCCTTATTATGTGAAACGCGGCTCGGATGGGTCATCGCAGGGCCCGTTAATAATAGTTATTTATCGCGTCATTTGTCATCTCCAATTAAATGTAATTTTACAGCGTTCGATCACTCCTCTCGTGATGGTGACATTGAGGCTCAATTAATGCGTTTTTGGCAGCTCGAGGAGGTTGGCCATAAGTCACCATATTCTGCGGAAGAGCAATCTTGCGAGGATCATTTTATTAAAAATACGACGCGACTTTCAAACGGTCGATTTTGCGTTAAGTTACCGCTAAAACAACCTCCGGGAGTTTTAGGTGATTCCTTGCAGCGCGCCAAGCATTGTCTTGTTTCTTTAGAAAAACGGCTTCGGAGAGACAAAATATATAGCGACCGATATTACGAATTTATGTCCGAGTATTTAAAACTAGGACATATGTCGGCAAGCAATAATAATTTATGTAATACTGGTTATTTTATACCACATCACGGGGTCGTGCGCGAAAGTAGTTCCACCACGAAGCTACGAGTAGTATTCAACGCCAGCAGTCCTACGACGTCCGGCGTATCACTGAATACTATTCTCATGGTTGGTCCTACTATTCAGGATGATTTATTGTCTATCTTGCTCCGATTTCGTTGCCACAAATTTATATTAGCCGGCGATGTGGAAAAGATGTACCGCAACGTGATGGTACATCCAGATGATAGATGCTTGCAGAAGGTTGTCTGGCGTGATAACCCTTCAGAGCCCTTTAAGTGTTTTGTTCTAAACACCGTTACATGCGGTACAGCTAGTGCTCCGTTTCTCGCCACCAGGTGCTTAAAACAAATAGGCTTGGAATGTACGGATAAACGTGTAAGCGAGATTATCATCCACGATTTCTACGTGGACGATTTATTAACAGGTGGAGACACTTTAGAAGAGGTTTTAGAAATAAAGAAAATTGTTACTGATGAATTGGCCGCCGCTAAAATGTCACTTCGTAAATGGAAGTCGAATAATTCATTTATAGTTCCAAGTCAAGCAGATCAGTCTTGTGTTGATTTGAATATAGGCGCTCGTGAATGTGACAAGACTTTAGGTTTATACTGGGACAATTTGTTAGATAACTTTTATTTTCAAATTAATTGTAATATTCCGACTGAAATTACTAAAAGAACTATTCTTTCAGTTATAGCTCAGATTTTTGATCCGTTAGGGTTACTGGCCCCATGTATAGTTACAATGAAAATCTTGTTACAAAAGTTATGGCTTTATAAGTTGTCGTGGGATGAGCGACTGCCACGTGATATAGATAAGCTCTGGGCAGAGATAGCAAACAGTTTGCCAATATTAAATAATTTGCGTGTTGCTCGTCGTATCGTTTGTGATAATTATTTATACATTGACTTGCATATTTTTACAGACGCTTCGCAACTCGCCCATGGTAGTTGTGTGTATGTGCGCAGTGCAAACGAACGCGGGGATGTTCTCGTTAGTTTACTATTAGCCAAAGGCAGAGTGGCACCCCTCAAACCTACCACAATACCCAGACTCGAGCTTTGCGGCGCGTTAGCTGGTGTCCGTTTGTATGCCAAGGTGATCAAATCGCTGCGGATTCAAGTACGTAAAACTTTCTTTTGGACTGACTCAACAATTGTATTGGGTTGGTTACAAATGTTGCCCGTTAAATTACAACCGTTCGTACGTAATCGGGTTGCGGAAATTTTAGAGGTTTCGGGCAAATGTACCTGGCGGCACGTTCCAACGGATCGAAATCCAGCTGATTTAATATCGCGTGGTGTAGACCCTGCTTTAATAGGGTCATGTGAGTTGTGGTGGACCGGTCCTGACTTTTTGAAAAATGATGAGGTTCAGTGGCCATCGAATCCTGTTTATAGTGATTCGAATTTACTTCCTGAAACTCGTGATGTTATATTACAGGTAACAATAAATTATTCAAATAATTTAATTGATTTTAATCGGTTTTCAAATTATTTACGTTTGCATAGAACTGTTGCATACGTTCTGCGATTTATTAATAAATGTAAAAAACTGTCTGTCTGTGACATCAACTTGACTGCTACTGAGTTACAGAACTCGTTGCGTTTAATTATTAAACTTTCTCAAAAAGAATCGTTTTCTGAGTATCAGTTGCTATTAAATAATAAAAATTTACCTAAAAGCAGCCCACTAAATAAGCTCACTATTTTCATGGATGAGAACCAAATAATGCGCGTGGGTGGTCGCTTAAACAACTCTGAGTTTTCTTTTGATAAGAAACACCCAATTATCATACAGTCCACTCATATATTTACGAAGTTGTTGTTTAAGTACGAGCACACACGATTAATGCATGCAGGGCCTCAACTTTTATTGGCGTCTATTCGCGAAACCTATTGGCCTATAGGTGGCCGAAATTTGGCAAAGTCGTGTTATCGGAGTTGTGTGCGATGCAATCGTATGAGAGGTAAGATTGTTGCCCCTCTCATGGGTAACCTGCCCATTGAACGTTTACAACCGGGTGGGTATCCTTTCGAAAATGTAGGCATCGATTACGCAGGGCCGATTTTGTCTGCGAGTCGTCAAGGCCGAGGTTGTCGGCTTGTGAAGGTGTACATTGCAATTTTCATATGTTTCACTACTAAGGCAATACATATAGAGTTAGTGGGCGACTTAACCAGTCAAACTTTTATTTCGGCATTAAAAAGATTTATGTCACGCAGAGGCAAACCTAAAAACATTTACTCGGATAATGGGACATCATTTGTTGGTGCTTATAACGAAATCGGTAAATTTTTAAAAAGTAATTGCAATTCAGTATCTGAAAATGTTGCACATGAAGGTGTCAACTTTCATTTTACGCCAGCACATAGTCCTCACTTCGTGGTATCTGGGAAGCGGGCGTTAAGTCTATTAAGTTCCACTTACGACGAGTATTGAGAAATTGTCATTTAAGCTATGAAGAACTTAACACTGTGTTGGTACAAATAGAAGCTATCCTGAACTCTCGTCCGCTCACACCATTATCTACAGACCCGAGTGATATGATGCCGTTAACACCTGGCCACTTCATTATTGGCCGGCCTCTTACTTCATTGCCAGCATCAAATTATGTTGATTGTGCCACATCAAGTTTATCAAGATTTCAGAGGATTGAGCAATTCCGACAGCATTTCTGGGCTTGCTGGAGCAAGGAATACATCTCTGAATTACAGCAAAGATGTAAGTGGCGATCAAAACAGGAGCCACTAAAAATTGGCAGCCTTGTTTTATTAAAAGAGGATCAATTGCCGCCACTCAAATGAAAGCTGGGGCGCATTGTTACCTTATATCCTGGTGCGGATGGCATAAGTAGAGTGGCAGACATCAAAACATCTTCCGGAATTCTCCGTCGAGCGTTTAGCAAGATTTGTCCGTTACCAAACGAAGATTCTTGTGGTTGAAAGGCGAGCTTCCAACGCGCGGGGGGATGTTTGGACATTTCATTATATAAGATGTATTTGATATTTTATTAAGCGCCTGTAATAATTTCAAGAGCAATTGCTCATATCAATCGTACAGGTGTTTTCTTATTTTGCGTGACAGTTAATTGTCATAGTTAATAGTTAGTTCAATTGTTACTGGATTATTCTCTGTACACGGTTACTTGGAATTACACGTCTCGCACACGTAAAGGAACTTTTAATTTATCCCACGGCACGGAATAATTTTGGAGAATCCCCAACAATCTATGTCGTGTGCAACTACGAAATCGCGGACTTCGTCCATGTGTCTGATAAGCCCGCCTGCGTTGTACGTGACTAGCTTGAGGGAGTGGGGCTTGGCCCTACCCAGTGAGGGTTTAAGCTTAAAGCCTAGAGATGGCCTGCACCAAACTAGAGTGTTCGAGCAAGGCCATTAATCTGTTTTGAGGATTACTCCTCAGCTTATTTACCAAAATTGACAGCTCCGTAGTGTCAA
Source organism: Morpho achilles (assembly GCA_947086495.1). Classification (NCBI taxonomy): domain Eukaryota; kingdom Metazoa; phylum Arthropoda; class Insecta; order Lepidoptera; family Nymphalidae; genus Morpho; species Morpho achilles. The sequence goes on from CAMTZB010000020.1 coordinate 15,075,026, forward strand.
TTTTGTTCACTATATCGCAAACGAGTTTCATGTCGTCAATGAAACTCGTTGCTGGAGAGGCGGCTGTCGCTTTAGGAGCGGCAGCTCTTATATTGGAGCTCAAGATGGCGGCAGCGGGTTTCGCTACCGTCTCTTGAGCCGGTTTTGCTGGCACAGCCGGCTCGGATGCCGGTTTCCTGTGCCAGGGGTTTGAGGTGGGGAGAGGCGCGGGGACGAACCTCTCAGCTGGTTTGGGGGCGGTACGGTCCGCCTTTTTACGGGTGGCCCTTCTGCCCCCTCGTTTTGCCCTAAGCGGGACTTTCGGGCAGCCGCGATAGCTCGCGGGGTGCCCTTGGGTCCTGCAGAGGACACAGCTGGGAGGTTCCTCGGACGGAACCGTTCTGGGGCAATCGGCAGTGCCGTGATCGCCCAGGCACTTGACGCACCTTGGTCGTGCGGTGCAGTTGCGCTGCGAGTGGCCGTAAAGTTGGCAGCGATGGCACTGCCCCATTACCCCACGCGTACGCGGCGTTTCTATACGCAGACCCGACAGTCTGCATATTGTTTGGACGTTGAAGACACGTTTGCCTTCAGGACTGAGGTCGAGGACTGCGAGACAAAGTTCATAAGGAACTTTGGTTCTGTGATGGTACATGCGGTGTACCTGTCTTACGGGAAGGCCCTGGCTGAGGAGGTCCTTCTTAATAAGGTCGCAATCTATCTCTACTGGGAGTCCGCGGATGACGAAGTTCGCGCTCGTCTTCTAAGGCGTACGTGTGATAGCCGATCTTTTCGGCATCCAGGAGCGTCGTGAGGCGACGGTGGTCCGTTGAAGACGGACATTGCACCATTATGCCCTGGCTTGTGGACCGGGCAGAGGTGAATGGGATGGACGAACTGTCCATGCGCGGGATTAACCAGTTCCACGCGTCTTTTTCCCTAACAAATAGGGGCGGCACCTTCTCTTTCCTCTCCGTCATAGGCGAGTCCTGTGTGGAGTCGGTCTGTCTGGTCGTGGCCCGTGAGGCAGGCTGGGGTTTGAGGATGGGACGCGGGGCAGGTGCACCTGCGTCGTTTGTGGCCCTTTTGGGCGGGACGGTCTTGGGAGCCTTCAGCTTTCGCTTCTGGCTCTTTGATAGGACGGCGGTGAAGCCGTCGTCCTCGTCTGAGGCGGATGACGCCGAGCGGGATGGGGACTCCGAAGCATCGGATGCTTCGGCTTCCTCACCGGACTCTGAGGGAGTCTCGGATTCCAAGTCAGATTGCTCCTCCACTTCCATGTCAGGAGACACGGGGCGGGAGCGTGGTTTAGTCTTTTCCGCAGAGGGGGGAGAAGGTGCTGCCGGGCTGCCACTCTGGCCCTGAGAGGGCGGGAGGGCCTTGGTGAGTTCAACCAAAATGGCGGGGTGGTGCGCCTGAAGGAACGCGAAAATGGCGTCCAGGATCGGTTGCCCCGTGGGGCGCAAAGTAGGGGCCATGTTGGCCCGCTGTTAGTGTGGGGGTGGCCTCCCTGCCGGAGGGCAGGGAGGTGTGTACCTAAGAAAAAATCTAAGTCTTAGTCTCACTCCCTTCGGGGGAAAGAGGTGAGTCCCTAAATTAAAAATAAGTGTACTTACGCACGGACGGAACCACCTACGGCAAGTGTTATGCGTGAAGCACCACACTACCTAATCGAATCACAGTAACACTATCACAACCACTTGCACAGGAACGAACAAGACACTAACAGTTCAGAGTCCTTTGGCACTTTCACAATCTAACGCGGCAGGGGCGTGAGTCGGGCGGGGGGAGCGGCAACCGGATTGCGCTCGACCGAGACATCCGCACGCTACGGCGGCGATCGATGGAATGGAGAGCGAATGACATCAGCCGTTGTCTTATATAGGCTACCACAACTTAGATCTAAAAGGTAGGATAGGCCAGGCAAGCAGGACTTGTACCACCTAAAAAGTTCTCTTTCTTTGTTATAAGCTTAACAGTTAGTAATAAGTTCCTCCTAGCTTAGTCACTCCAGCGATAAATTCACTAGTACAGATCTGGTGGCAGTGGACATATCCCATAGCGGAAGCATTCACCGCTTACCTTTGCCGAGTTCGGCCACAGAATGGGGGTTTCCCAGTCCCACAAAAATCATCATGCAGGGTAGCACTGAAAATTGGAAAAAAGCTTAGAGATCTAGGATTTCTAACGATATTTTCCAATTCATTTGTCTCATAACCATAACATTATATCTTGCTCCAGTTTTAAGCGTATCCACGAATCTGGTATACAGATGGCTCAGCACAAGCGTCTGCAAGTACCTAAGCCACGATGCACTGACGCCATAGCCACCTTCAGCAGTGTTGGCATCCAGAATTTGCGTCCAGTTCTCTTGTTCATAGTGTATGGTATTGGATTCGCGGTTCTCATACTTCTAGCAGAAATTTTGACACACCAAATGTAAGTAACATCCTGGAGACTCATGCCAAACTACTAAGGAATCTATCTGATGTTTGTAATAGTAAAAGTAGTCTAACGTATTAAGTCTTAGACCTTAGGTACAGGTGTGCCAAGTTTGGAAACAGACAGACAAACAAGCTTTCACATGAAAAGTAATCATCATTTCATCCTCCTGTCCTTATCCTACTCTAAGTGGGGTCGGTTCAACATCTTATAAAAATGTCATATGATTCGACAAGGTATTTTACGATCGGCCGGCTGCATGACGTCAACTTACCTTAGTCGTCTTTTACGACACCTCAGTAAGAAATGAGGGTGGTCTATTTTACTCAACCGGATACAACACGGCAAATACTACGACGAATATACGATATTTAAAAGTTAAGAACTCTTCAATCGATTGTTCGACGAGAATTCTTTTTATTGTATTTGGATTTTTTTTAAAGCTTTTATTTGTCATGTCGTGTATGTATGTGAAGGTGGAATGTTGCAAGTTAAATTTAACCAATTTCCCTATGTCCGACTGAGCTGAAATTTTACTACTGGTCTTGTCCTGATGACAACATGTTTATGATAACATGTTTTCATGACTTAATACTACTGCCAGGATTGGTAAACATGGGATCCTCCTCAACGGTCAACAGTAGGGACATGAATCATCCTCCTGCCCTTATCCCACTCTAAGTGGGGTCGGTACAAAATGTTATAAACATGTTTTTACGACCGGCCGCCTGCCTGACGTCAACTTACCTTAGTCGCCATTTACGACACCTCGGTAAGAAATGAGGGTGGCACTATTCTATTCAGCCGGATACCACACGGCGTAGGGACATGAAATATTGTTAAAAGCTTTCACTTATTAAAAGCTTTTATTATGTTTATCTTATTAACTTCTCATTACACGAAAAGGAAGTAAAATTAGGTCTTATAAAATAACATATTCGATATTATCGTGATGAGTCATAGAATTAGTAATTAATTTAAGTTATTTTTAAGGCAAATGATCATTATATCGTAAGAAGAAAAGGTGTAGAATAAAAACATTTTAACTGTTTTTATTGTTAATATTGCTAATTTTTATTGTTGTAAATGGATGTACAAATGGAGATCTTAGTATTAGTATTCAAATTTGTGTAATCTATTATACTTTATGTATAATATATTGTATTATTTGTGTTGCACCAACCTATTTTTTGTTCTAAGATCCGTAAGTTACGGGTTGCCTGTAAGAGATCGCTGTAGGCGTTAAGGCCGCCCTTGCAAGTTCTCGTTAATTATTACATATACATGTTTGTTTTTTTTTGTTTAAATGTATCCAAGAAGAATAAATAAATCTTTTTTTCAGAAACATTAATTACAATGCGCGATTGGGTCGCACGTCAAAAAAATTTAGTCAACAATAAAGATATAAATCTTGAATGATAGTAATTTTATTTCATTGTCTCCTAAATACATAAATTGATGGATATACATGTGTGAAATTGTCTAAGAGTGTGTGTGCTGTATTGACAACCGTGATTTCATACTTAAGGAAATGTTACCAGGAAATTAATAATTATCTAATTAAATAAATTGCAATACAATTCATAGCCGTGTGGTATCCGGCTAAGTAGAATAGTATCTATCACCATCATTTCTTACCGAGGTGTCGTAAAATGCGACTAAGGTAAGACGATCCGCCGTGTGGTATCCGGCTGAGTAGAATAGACCACCCTCATTTCTTACCGAGGTGTCGTAAAAGGCGACTAAGGTAAGTTGACGTTAGCTAGGCGGCCGGTCGTAAAATACGTAGCCAAATCATGTGACAACATGTGTGTAACATGTTGTGCCGACCCCACTTAGAGTGGGATAAGGGCAGGAGGATGATGCAATACAATAAATTAAATTTACTCTTGAGTTCAATATATCCTATAAGTAACATTATAATAAGTATAAAAAATAAAGAAAATAACAAAACACTATACGGAATATAGTAGCTGTGATGACCCAGCGGTAACACCGTTCGAATCTTTCGAAAAGGTCGCGGGTTCAAACCCGTGCAGACACCAATCAGTTTTTCTGTTAAAACTTATGTGTCTAATTGATAATTTCAATTTATCACACGCTTTTCGGTGAAGGAAAATATCGTAAGGAAGCCTGCATATCTCTAGAGAATTCTGGAGATATGTGTAACCTACCAATCCGCATTGGAGCAGCGTGGTAGGTCTTGGCTCCAATCCATCTCTCCAAAAACGGAGAGAAAAGGCCTATTCCCAGCAGTGGGATAGTAGCAGGCCGCTACTTTTACTTTTTTATACGGAATATAACGAATAGAAATACGTCTACGACAGACACCCTTCCCAGGGTTGATTTTTCATAAGATAAAAATATAAGAATACTAGTTTTTAACCGCGACTTTGTTCGCGTGATTTGTTGTGTGATAGGTTGATAATGATGATAATAGATGGCACTTTTTAGTGTGATCCTATTCCCGTAGAATTAACAGGATTTCTGTAGCCTATATATTACCCCAGTGTATAAGGAATAATTGACATCACTATTGGTTCAGCAGATTCGCCGTGAAAGAGTAACAAACATACATCCATACTCACAAATTTTCGCATCAATAATATAAGTAGGATTATTATATTTGGTATGACTTAAAACGCTATAAATAATTGTCGTGTATTATGTATGAAAATTATTCTTAGGTGATGAATTTTGCAATAGATTTCGCCCTTTATTTTAATATACTTTATTGAATCTATTAGGTACATATTGTTTTATTAAAAACTATAAAAATAATGACGAATTGAGTCTACATCATCATATTTAATAACTCGAAAGTTTGTTGTGGGCTTTTTGCCTTTTTTGTCCCGATTTTCTTAGGTCGTAAAGTCGTCGCTTTTCGAGGAGCTTCACCTTTCCTTTGCATCAAAGTTCGTTTAGAATTTAACGCATTCTTGGCGTTGGAGGGTAGTTTCTTTACACGATAATTGGCGGGATCTTTTGAAGGTTTGATTCCATATTTTTGTCCTTGAAAACTTTTTGGTGCATATTTAGAAGGCAAAGGCTGCAGAGCGTTCTTCCTTTTTGTCTTCAAAGTTTCCTCAAAATGGGAAGTTTCCATAGCAGTTGTTTTAGACACTCCTGTTACGTTGTCGACGTCAATGTTATTTAATGGAGCGCCTGCAAGATTAGCGACCATAACACGAAGCTGTGACAGTGTTTGACCGTGATTGCTGACATCATCTTGAAGCTTATCTAATTTCCTCTCGAAGTGCTTAAATGAAGACATTATTTGTTGTAATGTGTCTACGGCGCGGGTTTTATGCAACGACATTACGCTTTTTAACTCAAAATTTTGAGTTTATATTTTAGAAAAATATAAATGATATTTTTACGTACCTACATTTCAATTTGGAAGAGAGGATGACATTGACGGCTATTCTTGACAAATTTTTTTTCAAATTCAATCTACATACTGTTATGTACAGTAAATTTGAGAAAAAATTGTATCATGTAACCCATAACAAATATAATTCTTTAAAAAATTGGCTATTTAATATTTGTGATGCATCTTTGAAAATATCTTGAAAATCTAAATATTTTTTTGTGTGTAAACTGTCATCCATCGATATAAAGTATTATTCTTGTAATTTTCTTTTATGATTATTTCGTCTTTGAGTTTTTATTTACAAAAAAAATATACAAGTTATATCTGAAATTATTATTTTACTATTTGAGAGATGAAATGCACATTATTGTCTGTGGTTCACTAGCTGTCATCAGCATCACAAGTCATACAATTCTCATAGACAATTTGTTGTGATCTGTCAAGCGTGAAAGCGACAACATGGGTGACACGGTCGTGGAAGAAGTTAAGAATTTAAATATTAATGACAAGGCAGGATTTTGAGCACTATAATTTTCACTCGTAGTTACCTATATAAGTGATGTTTCAATTGTTTAAATTACACAGACCGTGCGTGGTCCGCGTCAAAGTGGACTATGCAGCATATGCCACATGGGTCTGTAGGATTCCAAAATGCAAACTGAATATATATCATACTTCTTTTGTCCTTATTTACACATAATAAGTTATTTATCGCATATTCATAGCAAGCTTTTAGAATTTTAAGTTCAGTGATAAAAATACTATAATTTCTCAATTTGTTTCCTTGTTTTGCTAACCTAAACAAAAATAAGCGAATCTCAACTTTTTTTCTCATTCATTTTGAAATATATACGTGATATATTTATACTAAATGTTTGTTTACACTAGATCATAAAATATCTACATACATTTATTTACAGTAGTAGTAAATTAAATTCACAGTATTACTCAGTAAATTAAATTAGTATAAGTCAGTAAATTACATTTACATACTTCTTTACAGTCACAGAAAAAAGCAATGAAGGAAAAAAAGAAGAAAGAGGAGACCTCAGGTGGAGTCTCAGAGTTGAACCCATGGCCAGAATACATTCAGAAACGACTGGATCTTTGGGAAAAATATAAGGCTCAATATGATGAAGAATTGGCTGCTAAGCCAGACCTTAGTATTGTTGTCACATTGCCAGATGGCAAAACAGTGGAAGCAAAGGCTTGGAAAACTACTCCTTATGACGTTGCAAAGGGTATCAGGTAAATATGTCATAATTTTATACCTTAATTGTGCATACCAAACCTAATAAATATATATCTATTAAATAAAAATATATAATTAAATAATTTCATTTCATTGTTACACAATTAATGACTGAACATGTTAAAAACTAAATTTTAATATATAAATTTAAATTTTCCTACTGCCTTACTTTAAAATTTTAGAGATATCACTTATGTCAAGATTTATATTTTAAAATTCTCACCCAATTTTTTATTTCCTGAGCTAAAAAATACTTTTGATACTTGATACAAAAATATATTTGCTTTATCATGTATCAATTTAATTAATCTTTGTATTTAGTGTATATTTTAGCAGTTTTTAATGCCTGAAAAACAGGGGTAAAACAACATTTTTTTAATAAAACCTAGCTAAATTAATTTATCACCCCTGAAACACCCACATATTATATAACCACATATTCAGATGATGTATGTATATTGCAAGATTCAATTTGAATGAGATTGCAAGCTCATTTAATAGTAAAGATTATCAGTTTTAAAAATAAAGATATAAGGATAAAGGTGTATTATTAGGTTTGGATGATGCAATAAGTTTATTAGATTGCTATATAGCTGAAAGCTAGATTTATTGTAGCTATAGCGAAGTTCTTTTTTGGTAATGTCATGAGTTTTATATTTTTATTTTCATAAAAGCTGTTTACAATATTTACATAAATTTTTTTTGTGTTCATTTACATTTTTCGATATGCTATAAAGTGCTTAATATTCCATTGTTAGATACTGTTGTTTACACAAAAAAAGTAATTTTAATTTATTTGTTTTAAAAGTATGGATTACACTTAATGAGAGTTTTGCTATATGATTTTTTTTAGCCTATTTTTTGTAAATATTTGTAAAATAACATATTTTTCCAAGTTTAAAGTAAGCTTATGTGAAAGTTTGTGTGCCAATATACAAACTGGATTTAAAAATACTAAATAAGTTTAGAAATTACTAAGGAGTTGATAGTGCTTGAAGTCAAAGGTTCATTAAAATCAAAGATTACAGTGTACATAATGAAATAGATGGGTAACTCGCAGTCTTTTTTTGTGATCCGTAATAGCGCCATCTAGAGATCAATTTCTGTACTAAAAAGGTCAAAAGGGTCATATATCTATATATACTATATATATATATATATATGTATATATATATATATATATATATATATATATATATATATATATATATATATATATATATATAATATTTTTGCAGTAGGGCGGGGTATAAATACAAAAGAAATGAAAAAACAAAATTATTGAAAAGTTATCTATTAATATAAAATTTATAAATTTTTATTTTTTTAATATGTTAACACTAAACTCTTTCATTAAAAATATGTAAACACTGTTGTATGGTTTCAAAAACTGAACTCTGGATGTCGCTGAAAACCGAATCAGGACCTTCAGTTCTTAGATAACATACCATGATTAAAATTTAAAATCATTTTAGATTAATCAGAGGACAGCTCTGTTTCACCAATTTGACAACAACTCCTACACACTAATGTAATTTACTATAGTAGTTAAAATACACTAATCTACATGATTATGATGAAAATATCTTAAGGTAAAAACTACAACACTATTTCAAAATCATTATTTTAAGTTAAAAAAATATATTTACACTATCTGTTATTTAGATGATCTATTAAATTTTTTTGCACAGTTAAATATGATATGATTTTCTTATACATTATTATATCATAGCATTCCTATAATATACTACAAGTGCCTGCAGCCTGTGTGGAAATTTGTGTCAATCAATCAAAATTTAATAAATAGGTATATATATATTTACATTGTCAATATGTGCGTATTTATATGTATTGTGCTTAAGGAGTTTACTTTTAAGTGAATTGTTACACTTAAATTATGTACTAAGCAAGTAAGTATTTAAATTATTTGTGTAAGCAATTTGTCAGTAAACCTAAATAAATAAATAAAATCAGGTTCGGAGCACATACTATTAATGTAAACCTTTCTCAAAAATTGCATTATCTTTTAGTAAAAAGCGTACAAAAATCTGTTTAGTAGATTTTGAGAAAATTGATCACATACAGATAGAAAGTCTTTAGGAACTTTGTTTTATATTAAGCATAGATTTTATAGTTAGATTATGATAAAAATATAAAGTAAACAAAACAACTATAATGTGGTCATAATTGTTACTGCTAAACCAAAATTTTATTTTTCCTCTTATTATTTTGTCTCTTTTTATTTGCAAAGTTTATTTAAATGTTAAGATTTTTTATATCATGAACTTTGACTTTGCTATGTCGATGTAAACTAAACGTATAGTTTGCTATGCTTTCTCCATATGTGCAGCTTAATAGCTATAACACCATTCATCAATTGGCAACTTTCAATAAATTTAACACCTTATTTATTTGCTCACAAGCGAGTTTTGGACTGAATAGTAAGTATTAATTAATCGCATGATGATTAAAGTATATATATGACAGCAGAAAGAAAGAAATACTGATTATTATATTAACATACATACAATGGTCACATACTGTCAATTTGTGACCACAGTGGATGCAAATCTGCCGTAACGTTGTTATATTACGGTAATTCGATTTTAACACGTATGTTTATATAATAATCAAAAAGAAAGTGACCAAACTGAAAATATTGTTCTTGATGTCACTTTCATTCTGTATTTATAATAAACTAAAACATATTATAATGGGTAAGGGTATGTAAATAAGTAGAATCTATTCCATGACACCTAATAATGACATTGGATCAATTGCTTATTGTATACTAACCATAAGTATATAATAATAATGGTAATAAATATATGGGAAACCTACACACAAAGTTGTCCCAAAGTAATTTAATACTTGTGTTATCGGTGAGAGACAACTGGTATACATATATAATTTTTAAATACGTAAATACAAATATACACCTTGGCTCGATGAACCAACAAATTCGTTTATAGTAAATGTTGGAATCGAACCCGCTACCCGCGAAGCTGAAGGCAGGATCACTACCCACTGCGTCGACGGGCCAGTCAAGTATGCAAGTACTTTTGTAATTGCAATGTAATCCCTAACATAAAATACCTTTAGAAGTAGGTCTTAAGTGAGATATTCAAGTTCAATGAGCATCCTGCCCTTATTCCACTCTAATTGGGGTCGACACATGTTATAAAAATGTCACTTGATTTGGCGTACTTTACGACCGCCCGCCTGGCTGACGTTATTTTACCTTAGTCGCCGTTAACGACATCTCGCCTAAAAAATAAGGGTGGTCTATTCTACTCAGCCGGATACCATTATACAAAATTCGATATTCAAATTCAAATAATTCTCTATTGAAATATGCTTTTACAAACACTTTTGAATTGTCAAATTACAATGAAGTATATAACTGGTTCCGAAAGATGCTCTTACCATAGCCAGCAATAAACTTTGCGGTCACAAATCAAATAAAGTCAGGAGGATAAGGTCAAATAAAATCGGCAACATAGCTGTATAAACAGACCTCTTTGTATATACATATATTAGACAGAGCTCGCATTTCATTTTTTACATTATTAATAATCGTGCAAAAGTTTTGGTTTTTTGATGAATTAAATGAAATCATTACAAGTTATTATAATTATTACAAAAAGAAAGCTTCTACACGGAAATTGAAAATTTACAGTTGTCCTACTTTATACATGCGTTATGCCGTGTGGTATCCGGCTGAATAGAATAGAACCACCCTCATTTTCTACCGAGGTGTCGTAAAAAACGACTAAGGTAAATTGACCCAACGTGTGGCATCCGGTTAAGTAGAATAGATTACCCTCTTTCTTACCGAGGTATCGCAACGTACGACTAAAGTAAGTTGATGTCAAGCAGGCGGTCGGTCGTAAAATACGTAGCTAAATCATCTGACAACATGTTTATAACATGTGCAGATCCCACTTAGAATAGGATAAGGGTGGATGATTATGACTGCTTTAAACATGCGTTGGAGATTAATATTTCCAGCACATACCAGATATTTTTTATTGGTATTTTAAAGTAGCTGATATTTCATTTGTAAAATTTTATAAAGATATTTGTGTAACTAAAAGTAAGATGAATTAGAAAGAATAAGATCGCTTTGTGGTTACAGCTTTTAATGCTAACAAAGACTAGTTGTTATCTACTTTGTCTGTCTGTCAATTGTAAATCGTTTTGTGAAAGGAGTAGCGCCAGAGTTGAATGAAATGAGAGAATGGAAGAAGAAAATAGATTATGACGTCATTCGAGTTAATCATCGAAGATCATAGACATTTTTCCGAATGCCCCTTAAACTTAAGGGGAAAATTTATAAAACGGTCATTAGACCTGTCGTAATGTTGGGCAATAAAAGAAAAGGATGAATGTGCATGCGAATGAGATGAGAATGTTAAGGTGGATGTGTGGTGACAAAACTTGATAGAATACGCAATGGAGTATATTAGGGGAAGTCTCGCCCATTACAGAAAAGATGAGAAGTGCGAGACTAAGTTGGTATGGTCATGTAATGAGGAGGGATGAAAAACATGTGACCAAAAGAGTTTTAAATATGACTGATGGATGCATGTTTAGGGGGAGGTCGAAAAAAAGATGGATGGATTGTGTGAAAAATGATATGCACGAGTGGCACCAGAGTTGACGAATGATAGAGGAGAATGGAAGAAGAAGATATATTGTGCCCCACTTAGAGTGGTATAAGGGTAGGAGAATGATGAATGATCATAGACATTTCTATATCTGTAGATGCGAATTTGTTTACAGCCAAGGATTGGCTGACTCCACAGTGATAGCTCGGGTCAACGATGTATTGTGGGACCTAGATAGACCTTTAGAAGGTGACTGCAAGTTGGAATTGCTACGTTGGGATAATACTGACGCTCAAGCTGTCTTTTGGCACTCTTCAGCACATATGCTTGGGGAGGCGATGGAGAGGGTAAGTTGGAGGGATATTTAGAGATTATAATTCGTAATACGTTTTTCCATATACCTTGTCTCCTTGCTTTGATGAAGTGTGTGTGCGTAGAGATTTTTGATGCTTTTCTATTTTATCTTACTTTCTGTTAAAGGTGTACGGCGGTTGTCTATGCTACGGCCCACCTATAGAGGAAGGATTCTACTACGACATGTATTATCCAGAGAAGGGGGTAAGAATAACTGTTTTTTTAAATTTTTTGTAGTGAAATTTAAATTAACATGAGCATAGGACATTCTGTAAAATGGTATGGAACTTAATTCAGTTATTAATATCCATAAGCGTGTTTATTATTTAAAAAGTAACTTCATCTACGTGATTTTATTCAAATTGAAATAAACTTGTAAACAAGTGCTTTTGAATATCTTTTTTTTTTTTAAACTATCGTGAGTGTTATTCATGATTAATGTATAGATTCCGGCTATACTCACGTCTTATTTTATCGGATGAGCCCGACTAGTTGTAGGTAAGGTTTTTGATTTAGAGTTTTTTATGTATTAGGAATGTGGTATTAAAAATGAAAATAGAGAGAGAAAATACCACTACAGTATGGTAAAATTTTACAAAATAGTCTATCAAATAATATAGTCTATAAATAGTATATTAAAAGGTATGTAATTTTTCAACAGATATCCTCTACAGACTTTAACGTAATAGAAGGGCTCGTAAAGAAAATAACGAAGGAGAAACAGGCCTTCGAACGTCTAGAGTTGACCAAGGAGCAGCTGCTGGAAATGTTTGACTACAACCCCTTCAAAGTGAGAATCCTGAAGGAGAAGGTGAACACCCCCACCACCACGGCATACCGCTGCGGGCCCCTCATCGACCTCTGCAGGGGGCCTCATGTGCGGCACACTGGGAAAGTCAAGGCCTTTAAGGTCACCAAGGTATACCTTATATCAATTACATACAGACAGCTTTGGGGATTTTGTTTTATAATATGTGTAGATATTGTGTTAGTTGACGCCGTGTGGTATCCGGCTGAATAGAATAGTACCACCCTCATATCTTACAGACGTTTCGTAAAATACGACTAAGGTAGGTTGATATCAGGCAGACGGCCGGTCGTAAAATAGGTAACCAAATCATGTGACAACATGTTTATAACATGTTGTGCTGACCCCACTTAGAGTGGGATAAGGGCAGGAAGATGATAGATATTGTGCTAGTTGATGTTATATAAGATGGTCGGTTACAGATAATCGAAATGAATACTTTGAACTTTAATACTGAATTATAATTTTTTAGAACTCTTCCACGTATTGGGAGGGTAAAGCAGAAGCTGAAACCTTGCAGCGGGTGTACGGGGTTTCCTTCCCTGATCCTAAGCAGCTGAAGCAATGGGAGGTAATACAGGAAGAAGCCGCTAAAAGGGATCATAGGAAAATTGGCAGGGTGAGTGAAAGATCAGAGTAAGAAGGAGTAAGAAGACGTTTTTAATTAGTGACTCAGGTCCAACTTTAAGTGAATATATTACTAGATTAAACTTTCGAATTTATTAATAAAATTGTCTTACTTTTTTCAAAACTAAAAATGTATTTCAGCTTTACTATTCAAAATCAAAATAATCTTTATTCAAATAAGCTCTATCTAATAACTTATTACTATAAGTTTTGCCCCAGGAATTATACCTGCATATATCCTTTACTTCGAACTTAACAAAGTATATAGACACAGGTTTGCCCAGAGGACCTAACTCGTTATCTAGTTTCCTAAGTTTTATGTCATCTTTTTACTTCATCTTTAGGAGCAAGAGCTGTTCTTCTTCCACGAGCTATCACCAGGCTCGTGCTTCTTCCAGCCCCGTGGCGCCCACATCTACAACACCCTGGTCAACTTCATCAGGCAGGAGTATAGGTAATTCACCATATTCGCTATCGTTCGATGGTCATAAAAAACCAGGAACTTCATCAAAAATGTCTTCAGGTCAATACATATAATGAACTTTGCTTGGAGTTTATCAATCAATATACATTGTATACTTGCACTTGTTATACATGCATTGTATACTATATAATATACATGAAGTCTGATAATTAGGATTCCCATTAAATGTAACTGTTAATTGGGTTATATTTATTGGAACATCATTGATATATACTGAAAAAAGTAATGGCCCTAAAATACTCCCTTGTTGAACACCAAACTGGAACAATTTAGGAGCCGATTTAAACGTGATTTCTGTATTCTTAGTTTCGAATAGAGTTAATTTTTTCATTTAATATTTATCGGTGAAGTATGATTCGATAAAATTTAGAACTTAAACTATTGAAATAGATTATTCTAAAGAATATTATGATCAACACTATCAAATGCCAATGACATATTCAATTACAAAGTATTTTTTTATCAATACAAGTTATGATTCTGTGTATATAATAGAAGATATAAGAAGTTGTGATAGCCCAGCGGTAACACCGTGAAACTCTTTCGAGGAGGTCACGGGTTCGAACCCGGGCAGACGCCAATGAGTTTTTCCGTTAAATCTTATGCGTCTAATTGATAATTGCAATTTATCACACGCTTTTCGGTGAAGGAAAACATCGTGAGGAAAACTGCATATCTCTAGAGAATTCTAGCTCCAATCCTTCTCTCCAAAAACGGAGGGAAGAGGCCTATTCCCAGCAGTGGGAGAGTAATAGGTCGCTACTTTACTTTTTTTGTATCGAATGAGTATAGGCCATGGCACGGCCTTGATTGATGATAGACTGATTGATGATAGACTGACTGATGATAGACTGACTGACTGTTGCCTTAAGCGAGCTCAAAGTATAGAAAGAATATTATGAATTTAATTATATTCTGAATCCAGTAAAGGTCGGACTAGCTAATAGAATATTGGCGTTGCAGGAAGCGTGGTTTCCAAGAGGTGGTGTCGCCGAACATGTTCAACGCCAAGCTGTGGCAGACCTCAGGCCACTGGGCGCACTACGCGGAGAACATGTTCTCCTTCGAGGTAGAGAAGGAGACGTTCGCGCTCAAACCCATGAACTGCCCCGGTCACTGGTGAGTAACAAATAATCTAGTTTCAATCCAAATCACAACTACTGTAAACGCGGTTGGGACTACATGATTACGTCACTCGGTACTACGTCACTCAGTCTGCCCGTCCAGCCTGATGTTCGAGGTGCAGTCGCACTCGTGGCGCGTGTTATTGCACGTAGTGACGTCACTCGGTGCCAGCGGTCTGTCCGTGCAGCCTGCTGTCGCGGTCGTGCGGCGTGCTATTGCTCGTAATGACGTCATCATAAGGTCTGTCCGTGCAGCCTGCTGTCGCGGTCGTGCGGCGTGCTATTGCTCGTAATGACGTCATCATAAGGTCTGTCCGTGCAGCCTGCTGTTCGAGGCGCGGTCGTGTTGCGTGCTATTACCCGTAGTGACGTCATCAACAGGTCTGTCCGTGCAGACTGCTGTTCGAGGCGCGGTCGTGTTGCGTGCTATTACCCGTAGTGACGTCATCATAAGGTCTGTCCGTATGTCCAGCCTGATGTTCGAGGTGCAGTCGCGGTCGTGTTGCGTGCTATTACCCGTAGTGACGTCATCATAAGGTCTGTCTGTCCGTGCAGCCTGATGTTCGAGGCGCGGTTATGTTGCGTGCTATTGCTCGTAGTGACGTCATCATAAGGTCTGTCCGTATGTCCAGCCTGATGTTCGAGGTGCGGTCGCGGTCGTGGCGCGAGCTGCCGCTGCGGCTGGCCGACTTCGGCGTGCTGCACCGCAACGAGCTGAGCGGCGCGCTCACCGGCCTGACGCGCGTGCGCCGCTTCCAGCAGGACGACGCGCACATCTTCTGCACGCCGCAACACATCGAGCAGGAGATTGTACGGATGGCAGTCTTTATACACCCATCTATAATAGTATAAGTACACAATTGGAGTCTGTTGATACACTATTGAGTGTACATTGATAGTACACAATCGAGTGTATATTAATAGTACACAATTGAGGGTATGTTGATAGTACACAATTTAGTGTATGTTGATAGTACACAAATGAGGTCAGTTGATACATAATTGAGGATATGTTGAAAGTACACACTTGAGAGTATGTTGATAGTACACAATTGGGGTCTATTAATAATAAACAATTGAAAGTTTGTTGATACATAATATAAGGTATGTTGATATTACACAATTGAGATAGTATGTTGATAGTACATAATTCAGGGTGTTTTGATAGTACACAATTGAGGGTATGTTGATAATACACAATTGAGGGTATGTCGATAGTACACAATTGAGGGTATGTTGATAGTACACAATTGAGGGTATGTTGATAGTACACAATTGAGGGTATGTTGATAGTACACAATTGAGGGTATGTTGATAGTACACAATTGAGGGTATGTCGATAGTACACAATGGTTGATAGTACAAAGTTGAGGGTATGTTGATAGTACACAATTGAGGGTATGTCGATAGTACACAATGGTTGATAGTACAAAGTTGAGGGTATGTTGATAGTACAAAGTTGAGGGTATGTTGATAGTACACAATTGAGAGTATGTTAATAGTACACAATTGAGGGTATGTCGATAGTACATAACTCTATCTACTTTACTGTGACGTTATTGATAAAAGGTTTTTTGATTTTGATTTAAAGTCATTGGCGAGAACAGATATGTACAATTTTGGTTTCCTTATCACCAGTTCGGTTGCTTGGAGTTCCTGGAGTGCGTGTACACGACGTTCGGCTTCGAGTTCCAGCTGAAGCTGTCGACGCGGCCGGAGAAGTACCTCGGGGACCTGGCCAGCTGGGATCAAGCCGAGAAGGTCAGTTAACACTACTTACTAGTACTACTACTTACGCACGCACAAACAAACATACGCACGCTCTACACGCACTATTACTAGCAATTCTGTTTTAAATTAATTGTAAATTTGTTAACCCCTCCAGCTAAGCTAAATGCTTGTGTTAGGAGTGGGTTCACGTCGGTAGTATAATTGCCGGGATTCGAACCCACGACCTCTCGATCGCAAGTCCGTTCAGCTTACTGTACAACACAAGTGTGCGTGTAGAAGTTTTACTTCAACAAATGGTCTTTTTCATCTCATAGGCTCTCCAGCAGTCCCTGGAGAAGTTCGAACCTCTCCATCTTGTTCCTACAGTAATACATTAATCGCAACTCACTTTTTCTATCTTCGCTCACTTATATCTTCCTTTCCACTTTCGTGCACCTCGCCTAATCAGTTTTCGTATCGTCCTCCTCCCCCATTCAGCAGCTTACTTCCCAATACAAGCGTCCTTAAAGGAGTTAAACTTCAATAATGTGTCTTCCCCTTCTTATAGGCTCTCCAGCAGTCCCTGGAAAAGTTCGAACCTCTCATGAGCTGGTGAATACATGAACCGAAACTCACTTTTTCTATCTTCGCTAACTTATATCTCTCTTTCCACTTGCGTTGGTCTCGTACAATAACATTTTCGTCTCGCTTTGGTCTCACATTCATTCGTGGGTGATGTTTGTGTCTAGGGGATCGGGCACCTGATTCAACCATCTCTTTGGAATCCGCCCCCTGGGTCTCTTGCGTTCTACTTTGTCCTTTATCATAAGTTTTTCCAGGTTATATCTCCAGATTCGCTAACTTATATCTCCCTTTAAACTTGCGTTCACCTCGCTCGATCAGCTTTGGTATCGCCCTCGTCACGGATTTTTCCAGCTTACACCCTTCGAGCTTGCGCAAAGAAGTTTCACTTCAATAAGTTTCCTTCCCCTTCTCACAGGCTCTCCAGCAGTCCCTGGAGAAGTTCGGCCGTCCGTGGCAGCTGAACCCCGGCGACGGCGCCTTCTACGGGCCCAAGATCGACATCACCATCCTGGACGCGCTGCGCCGCCCGCACCAGTGCGCCACCGTGCAGCTCGACTTCCAGCTGCCCGAGCGGTTCAACCTCAGCTACGTCAGGTGTGACCCTGGGCTATATATATTGAGCAGTTCGTAGGAACCCTCGTCACAGTCCGATACAGTCCTCTACAGCGAGGTCCGGCCTCACAGGAGGCACCCTTAAGGCGACGCTACCAGGATGCTGCGGGCCTCGCTTGGGACCCGCTCTCAACCCCCGAGACTTCAGGGCTAACAGCCTTAGTTAGTGTCCGAAAAACCCCCGCTTTTGCCGCTAGCCGTGGTGACTGGTTTTAAGTAACTTAACCTAGTCGCCTTTTGCGACACCTCGGTAGGAAAGTGGTCTATTCCACTCAACCGGATACCGAAAAACCCCCGCTGTTGCCGCTAGCCGTGGTAACTAACCACAACATCCTGCCAGCCCTGGGTTTCAAATCACTAACCTGGTGTCCTGAATGTCCATGAATACAAGATTTTTAATAACTTTCACCGTTTACCTAGCGCAAGCAAAGACAGCTTTAAATTACGCCGTTTTGGTAATATTTTTTTATTGCTGCTCCTCTCCTATTCGTCTTAGAGTGATGTCATATCTATAGCCTTCGATAAATGGACTATCTTACACTCAAAGATTTTTTTAAATCCATTAGTGCCGGAGATAAGCGCGTTCTAACAATCAAACAAACTCTTCAGCTTTATATATTAATATAAATATAACAGCCTAGTCTTAACCGATATAAATGCTTTGCGCCTTGGAAAAGTACGTAAGTCGTTTGTGGGTTTGGGCATATGATGCTATAAAATAAGACGTATTACAGATATTTTAACTGTAAAACTTGTGTAAGGTTAACAAATAATTACGAATTATTGAAGATATTTTGTGTCGGCAACACTGAAAAAAGGGGCAAGATGGTTGCCAGCTACAAGGTCTATAAAAAAATTAAAAATAATACAGCCATTATTTGGATATTTATAAAGTAGATTGTAATTTAAGTATATCGAATTACAATTAAGAATTGGAGTTTTATTATACTTGTTTATATTACTTACTTCCATAGCATTATGTCTTATGGAATATTGTTGTGGGGTAAATATGCAGACATTTAATTTTTTTATTATTATAAAAAATAGCTATACGTGGGATGTACGATTAATTTATATGATTATTTATGTACGTTTCCAGCGAGAGTGGTGAGAAGAAGCGGCCGGTGATCATCCACCGCGCCATCCTGGGCTCGGTGGAGCGCATGGTGGCCGTGCTCAGCGAGTCGTACGCCGGCAAGTGGCCCTTCTGGCTCAGCCCGCGGCAGGTGTGCGTGGTGCCCGTGGGGCCCGCCTTCGACTCCTACGCCACCACGGTGAGACCAACTCCTGTACTGTAACTAGCGGCCTGCCCCTGCTTCACTCAGTGAAAAAAAAAATTAAATAATAAAGATAAACTGACTGAAAGATTGACTGGCCCGTTGGATGAGTAGAATTCTCTGGAACGGCTTAACCGATTTTGATGGAACTTTGACTGGTAGATGGAGGAAATATGGAGCAATACGTAGACTACTGGCCCGTTGGCGACGTGCGTAGTGACCCTGCCTTCAGCTCCGCGGGTCACGGGTTCGATTCCCGCCGAGTGCTAACATTTTCTATAAATGAATTTGTAGGTCTTTGAGCCTGGGTGTGTATTTAAGTATGTATTTAACAAATATATACGTATATATTCACCGTTTTTCTGCCTACCATAACACAAGTATTAAGTATCCCATATATTTATATTTATATTATAGTGAAAGTTAATTCTTGACAAAAAATCAATGAATTGTTTAGGTCCACAACTATTGTGTCTATGCTGCTTTATCTATGCCAAAAAATATGTTATACTTCAAATATCAGCTCCCTAACATATTAGAAGTTCATAACCTCACTTTTACTAAATCTTTATAAGATTGACAAAATCAGCCAAATTTTGAGTAATAATTATACAATAAAAACGCTATTTAAATCTTGGGCCCAAAATTGTATGAGTTTCTTAATTTTGGTTCTTAATTTCTTAAATTTGTGACAAATACTAATAGTTATACTTATATATGACTAGCGGCCTGCCCCTGCTTCGCACGGGTATAAAATATATAGCCCATGTCGCTCAGTGTAAAAAAAATGATTAAAATCTATCCAGTAGTTTTGATTTATTCATTACTGCCCGTGGCCCGCACGCGTTAAATTTGGAGAAAAACAATTCCCCTCTCCTTATACCAAGAAGATTTCCTGCTATATCTAAATTCATATACTACATATTTACTTTTTACATTTTTCCCTATGTATTTAATTTTTACAATTAATTACAGAATGTCTTTATATATAACATTCACAGCTTTCTTGTCATTAGATGTTATAAACATGTTTTCTTTAGAGGTTACTCTTGAAAGAGCGACATATAGTAGGCCATGTGAAAAACAAACGCGTCCGATCGCTATTTCCAGCTGTAGTTAGAGAAAGAGAGAGGAGTCGTTGATTAAACCATTTGAATGGTTCCCAGGTGAACGAGCAGCTGCACGCGAGCGGGTTCATGTCCGAAGTGGACACTGATGCTGGAGACACCCTCAACAAGAAAGTCAGGAACGCACAGCTGGCGCAGTTCAACTATATACTGGGTATGACTTGACCTTGGTATAGTTATGACGTCTGTCAAATGTGATAGTAGCGATCATACCTCTCTTTACCTTGCCAAAGTTACCTTTCTTTACCTTGCCAAAGTTACCTTTCTTTACCTTGCCAAAGTTACCTTTCTTTACCTTGCCAAAGTTACCTTTCTTTACCTTGCCAAAGTTACCTTTCTTTACCTTGCTATATTCTTTCTCTCTCTCCCCCCCCCCCACACACACACACACACACACTTTCTCCCTCACACACACACACACACACACACACACACTTTCTCCCTCACACACACACACACACTTTCTCCCACACACACACACACACACTTTCTCTTCCTCACACACACGTACTTTCTCTTCCTCACACACACGTACTTTCTCTCTCACACACACTTTCTATATATCTCGCGCACACTTTCCTGTCACACTATCTTTCTCTCATATACACACACTTTCTCTAACCCTTTCACGCGCACACTTTCCTGTCACACTATCTTTCTCTCATATACACACACTTTCTCTAACCCTTTCACGCGCACACACACTCTCTCACAGACATACTGTCTCTCGCTCTTCCACACATTTTTATAGTTACCATTATTTGTACCATTTATGTTTAACATGTATAAACATGTGTAATTACGTCCAGTGGTCGGTGATCGCGAGAAAACCACGAACACGGTGAACGTGAGGACGAGGGACAACGTGGTCCACGGACAGATGACCATCCCGGAGCTGGTGGGGAGGCTGAGCCGGCTGGTGGAGGAGCGGGCCCTCGCAGACGACACCCAGATGGCCACCGTGACGTCATAGACACTACGTCACAGCTAAGTCGGTTTTGATAAGGGTTTTGATGAAAATATTTTTCAAAATTTTTTATAATCTTCCCGATTCCATACACGCGACAGTAACTGACGTTAACTATATTAGTGCTGGGTTGGTTTTGATAGACCCACTCTGTCATCAAAGTGACTATTTTTTATGAGTTGGTTTTGTTAAACCTATTTTGATGAATCTTTTTTTGCTATATTTAATGAACTCGCGTCGTTTATATACATGATGACATTATCCGACGTTAACTAAATTACAGCTGTGTTGGTTTTAATAAACCTATTTTGATGAAACTTTGTTCAAAATTTTATGATACGACACTAACTGACGTTATTTATTATACACCTGAGTCGTTTATGATAAACTTATTTCGATAAAATATTCATTTAAAATATTTTTGCAAGATTTTGTAAAGTAAACATTTATTTTTATCCTGACTAAGTAGTAGTCTACATTTCGTCATTGCTATCTTAAGCAAGGACGAATAACAGTTAAATTGGCACTTAAGTATCATTTATATACTTTAATTCTCAATAGTGTCGTCGTCAATATCATCTTCCTGCCCTTATCTCACTCGCAAGTGGGGTCGGCACATGTTTCAAACATGTTTTGGCTACTTATTTTACGACCACCCGCCTGCCTGACCCCAACTTATCTTAATCGCCTTTTACGACATCTCGGTAAGAAATGAGGGCGGCCTATTTTACTCAGCTTTATATCACAAGGCGGTTCTCAATAATTATTTTCTAAATTGTAAAGAAAATTTGGAATTTTTAAAACCAACTCAGTTATAAAAGCACGATGTAGATTTTTGCATCTCATTATTAGTTTTTTCCAAAATCGTGGGTAAGGGATCCTTGCTAAGTCAATGATAATTAAGTTTAAAATTAATTTAATTTGACCTGTTTTTATTTATTTGCATCTTATATAAGCTTCCAGTGTTTTAGTTTTAATGATATTATTACATTACTTTTACTCTAGCATTTGTCATTTAAATTTATTACTTCATAAATCGCATTTAGATAGTGAGTGACAACGTACACTAAGCAAAAACAGATTTTAGCTGCCCTGAAAAGTGCGTTTTGGACTTGTTCAGTTATTCACGCCTCGTATTTTCTCTATTCATATTCTAAATCAATGTCACTTTATTTCCAATAATCCAAAATTGAATATTTCCAATATTCGAAATAATGTTAAAGATAATTTCCTAGCAAATCTCATGTTTTTGTTATGTAATTATCTCTACACGTATGTATATAATGGTGAAGTAAAATAAAAACAAAATGTCTGTATTTTATTTTAGTTTTATTATTCCCCTCATTACAAGTTAATGCCAATTTTAACTTTTATCACAGTTTTTTGTGTACAAATATCATGAATACTGTAAATCATACGATCATACGAATAAATACATTTGATTTAAGTATACGTGTATAAAAAAAGAAATAAATATTTATTTTATATAAACATTATTAAATATCAATTATTAGTGAAATAAACACGATCAGCAACGACCGTTAGCAATTGCCGTCCAGCAGCTATTAAAAAACGAACGTTAGCAATTAGTAACGGCCAACTGCGATTATTAACAACCGTTAGCAATTACTAACGGCCAACTGCGATTATTAACAACCGTTAGCAATTACTAACGGCCAACTGCGATTATTAACAACCGTTAGCAATTACTAACGGTCAACTGCGATTATTAACGACCGTTAGCAATTACTAACGGCCAACTGCGATCATCAACGACTGATCGTGGTTTTTAACGGCCGGTAGCGATCGCTAACGGCCAGCAGCAATTAGCAATGAACGGTAGTGATTGCTATAGACCGACAGTGATCAGCAACGACAGATAGCGATTGCTAACGAGCAGCAGCGGTTAACAAACCGGTCTCACTTTTAAATAGCCGCCAGCGGTAAACGTGATCGACGGATTTCGCAGATCGTCAGAAGCAGTTGCCAATAGTTATTATTAATAGGTTAAACTATTACAGTATATTTAAATAAATCTTGTTGAAGTTAACGATTTTATCGAACACCTAAACGTTGACCCAGTTAATATTTGTAGAAAATAGTACAAAAGTTAAACCTAATTTAATGCTATAAACCATGGCGAGTTTATCCCATGGAATGTCAAATAATTTAAAGCTTTCATTAAATTGATAAATATGTTAACAGTTGATCACAATTTGACTAGGAATAAATAGTATACTTATATAATTGATAGGTAACAAATTTTTCGTTTGGTAAAATTATTAACATAAATGTAATAAATATTAAAATAATATAGATATATTCTTTAAACAAGCTGTGATGGCCTAGTGGTGCGACCGTGTGAATCTCTAGAGACGATCATGGGTTCAAACCCGGGCAGACACCAATGAGTTTTTCTATTAAAACTTATGTGTCTAATTGATAATTGCAATTTATCACACGCTTTTCGGTGAAGGAAAACATCGTGAGGAAACCTGCATATCTCTAGAGAATCCTAGGGATATGTGTGACCTACCAATCCGCATTGGAGCAGCGTGGTAGGTCTTAGCTCCAACCCTTCTCTCCAAAAATGGAGAGAGGAGGCCTATGCCCAGCAGTGGGATAGTAACAGGCTGTTACTTACTTTTTTTTTACTTTTTTTATTCTTTAAACTGTATGTAATACTTATGAATTGTTGAATGTTATCAAAAAAGCTACCACTGATATAAAAATTTGCTTCCACCGAAAAGAATCAGTAAAAAACAGCAGTATTTTTAAGTAAGCTTTTGCAAGCATTTTGAATTTTAACTATCTCGGGAACCCAAATAATTTTGTTATATAATATATATATAGGTTTTTTGTTATATATAGGTTCACAACACCTTGATTGGTTGCTATATAGATCTCATTTATGACATTTAATTGGGACCAAATTTATAAACCGATCTCCAAAAAACTAAATATTGATATTTAAAAAAAAGCTTGAAAATTTCGTTGTGTCAACTCGGTTATTAAATTCTAAAGAAATCTTATCTATAATTGTTGCCGTTTTTAACCAAGTGAACTATATCACGAAGTTCAACACACTTAATAAGTCGATATCTTGTATATAACAACACATGGTCATTCCAATTGTTGTCACAAGTGCGACCACTTGTATATATGTAACGTTAAAAAGTGGTCCTTTAACTAAATTAAAATAATAGATAAATTTAATTATTTTAACCAAAATCGGTTAAAATAATTATAAATTTACAAGATCAAATGGACATAATAAGCCAAAAAAACCCTTACTAAATAACAAATAAGGCTTAAGCCTTACGGAAGCAAAGGTTTAAAGTTTAGGTCTTTTGGTTAGTTTTTCAAAGTTAACCCAAAAGTTTGCGAAATTGAAATAAAATGTGATGTTATTTTCATTGTTCGAAGACTTTGTCTTCATTGCACTTAGGCACCAAGGCGAGAAATTGTGTAGTTACTTGCTTAAAGCTGCAATAAATCTTCGACTTTTATATAGTCCACGTCATAAAACTATTAATAAAATAGCTGAAGCAAAAGTAATAATAAAATTATTTTGCTATAATCCTATAATTATATAATTTTATTATTACTTTTGTATTATGGATACTTTTGTATTATCGATCGCAAAGTAACGCCTAATTCTATAAATTATAGCTGAAGCATTTTTTTTTTAAACATAGCAATTTTGGTTTCAGAATACCATTAGAAGGTGCTGAAGTTAAAAACCGTTTTATTTCGCTGAGTTACTAAATTTAAAGCAAGTTACTAAATTGAGTTACTAAAGTTATTTTCATTGTTCGAAGACTTTGTCTTCATTGCACTTAGGCACCAAGGCGAGAAATTGTGTAGTTACTTGCTTAAAGCTGCAATAAATCTTCGACTTTTATATAGTCCACGTCATAAAACTATTAATAAAATAGCTGAAGCAAAAGTAATAATAAAATTATTTTGCTATAATCCTATAATTATATAATTTTATTATTACTTTTGTATTATGGATACTTTTGTATTATCGATCGCAAAGTAACGCCTAATTCTATAAATTATAGCTGAAGCATTTTTTTTTTAAACATAGCAATTTTGGTTTCAGAATACCATTAGAAGGTGCTGAAGTTAAAAACCGTTTTATTTCGCTGAGTTACTAAATTTAAAGCATTTAATAAAATTATTTGACTTAAACTAACATCGTGCTATATCGTTCCAAAATTATATCACCCAATGCATATAAATTATTATGAAAATATTCTATTTCTCTTAAAACTAGGTGCAGTTAGAATAGTTATAGTTTTTTTAATAATATAAAATAAAAAAATATGGAAGCAATTTGCTACAATGGCATTAATAATTCTGTTCTTACTATTATTAGTAAGAACAGACAGGCCCGATATCCTTATGTATCCTTATATATAAATTTTTGATGAATACTACTAAAGTGTATTCACTTTATACAACATACATTTTCGGTGAGTACAACTTAAGTTTTTTTATAATGTTTTATATACAAACAAGTTACATTTTTTTAGTTAACTGGATCGATCTATTGGTCTATGATTGGATATATTATCGGTGACCATGTTAGCCAGAGAGTGGTAAAAATTACTTTTGTCTATGATTTCTGTACCAACTCCTCTTTTTCACTGCTTGAAGTTTCTACTCTCTGGTTGTCGTGGATCACTTCGGTTCTCGAAGTGCTGCATTCAAAGTTCTTGCACAGGACAAATATCTGAAAATATAATTAAATAAAACAATAACTGAAGAGTTATTGAGAAATAGCTTAAGTTTATAATTTCATATTTAAAGTAAAAGCACATAAAAGATGTTCGATTACAGAATCAGTGCATGGTTGTGCATACAGTTATTTTACTTTTAGTATTAAAGTGACCTTATTCAAATAATTTGTTTACTCGCAAATTGCAATAAATTGTAGCGTCTTTAAATCTCGTTAAAGGGATCTATAACTTGGAAGAGCAAAAATCTATCTATTTTTAATAGTTCGTATCGTGATAACATAGACGGCGCGGCACGAACTAATAAAAATATAGTGTTTTCTTGCTCTTTCAAGTTTTCGTTAACACCTACGAGTTTCGCAGGCGCTACGTTACGCTATATTTCACTTTGCAGCAAAATAAATTTTGCTTTTAACTTTTTTAAATTAGGTTTAATACTAAGCGTACGATGTATATATACACACATATAGACTGAGCTTACAAAATTGTTTCTAAAGCACACTTCATTTTTTTTTTATTTACATATCCGGAGTTAAGTTACGAAGTAGGTGTGGGGGAAGTAAAGTGCTGGGGTGATTAGAGGGGTGTTGTAAGCAAGGGAGTGGGGGAAGGGGGTGGGGTAAGTAAAGGAGTGGGGGTGAGTAAGGGGTGAGGGTAAGTTAGAGTAAGGGTGTGGTTGTGAGGTAAGGGGATGAGGAAAATAATGGGGGGGGTTGTGTTATGTCAGTAACTCACGGTGTAGGCCAGCAGGGCGATGGCGATGGCAGCCCCCGCGCCCACGTCCCACCAGTGGTGCCGGTGGTCCGTCAGCCGGGACAGCGCGCACCATCCCGCACTCAGCATGACCAGCGCCTGCGTCGCCGGCGACCAGGGGCCGCAGGAACCTGCCCGCTGCCGAAGGTACCACTGGACATAGCAATAAAAGTAACGGCCTGTTATTAAAAAATAAATAAAAATAAAAATTGAATAAAAAAAAAAATTTAAATACATTTATTTCGACCAACATTATTTCTGGTCATATTTTGTTAGTAATACACACATACTTAATCTAATGTTAGTAAACTTAGCCTAACCTTATTCTACAAGCTTATCTATGATGGGTCCGATTAGTCAGCACGTGAACCATGTGACAGTGGTTCAGGTACTGACAATCAAGCCTGCCGACAAATACCTACAGGATGCTATTATCACTGGCCCGCACCCTGCGCACCAGGGATGTGCATCTTGAGCATGATTGCGTAGAAGCAATCTACATGCGCATCGGCGAACATCCCCGACGCGCTACAGTATCGAGGTAGTCCAATTAGCATCCTGAAGTTATTATACCACTGCTAGGCATAGGCTTCCTCTCTCCGCTTTTGCAAGAGAGAAGGGTTAGAGCTAAGACCTACCAGGTCTTATCCGCATTGGTGCGGATTAATTGTTACACATATCCCCAGAATTCGCTAGAGATATGGAGGTTTCCTCACGATGATTTATTATACCGAAAAGGTGCCTGAGGTTGAACCCAGACTATCTAACAATTCTCACTCTCAAGTAAGAAAGTCTCACTGCTGTGCTATCACAGGTTTATCAATATATTAACAATGTGCTAACATTTTCAACGAAAGGTAGAAAAGATCTTGTTGATGATTTGCGTCTTCGATTAAAACTCAGATCGCTGGTTGCGTATGTGTGTAATTACGAATTTTGATGATTTACATAAAACGAATAAGTTGTACGCGTACAATAGCTAGTTGACGTATATGTTCGAATTTTAACGACGATTGATTGATTGACGTTTGACATTAAGATTGACGGCTAATACGAAGTGTCATGTGGATCTGGATTCTTGCGTTAACATGCCCCCGGCCTTGGGAGCACCAGCTTCCAACGAAGTGAAGATCTTCTACAATGCTGAAGAGACTCGCTGACGCTTCCTCTCAGCGAATTGGTCGATTTTCAGAGTATGCCTCAGCTGATGAATTGTCTAATTGCAATCGAATTGCGAAAGCGACTCGTGATATGAAGGTATGTCCCGTGATGACGAATTTAAAAGGATTTACGTCATTTGGTAGGAACGAATATATTTTGGCTGTATGTCGTCCGTCCTTGTCTTCCATACAGTACGTATCTGGAGGGTTACGATGTGTTCTCTTGACCTTGACTATCTCTGCCAGAAGCCTTGATGTAGGCTTGATGTAAAAAAATAAAATTTCTCGAGCTATCAAGTGTTTAATTAAGTATTACGTAAGAATACCTCTCCCCCCTCCTCCTCCTTGCATCGTTACCCCACTACTAGAGGTCGTGACTTTTTATAAAAAGTTTAATAACAATGTTCTTCCATCTGTTTCTGCTTTTGGCCACGTGCATGGCCTGGGAGACTATCGTATTGAGTGTGGTGCGGATCAACGCATAGGTCGGACCTCTCGGTGTCTTGCCCTCGACCTTGCAATGACAATAAGTTTCTGCATGTCTGTATATTCATGTAAGAATACTTACGACAATGAAAATCCCCGAGTGAAAAGCTAACGAAGTATGTCCCGAGGGAAAACTCCGGTCGGACTGGTTCAGCCAGTGCGCCTTGGTGCACGTATAGCTGGAGACGTACTCGGATCTGGGAATATCATACACGAATTATGAAAACTAAATATTGAATAAATTATAGAATTAGGCGTTACTTTGCAGAGATCCATAATACAAAAGTAATGATAAAATTATTTTGCTATAATCCACGATGAAGCAAAATAGAAAATATATATAATTCACCGAAAATCGTAAAATTGCAAATATTAATGAGACATAAGTTTTAACAGAAAAACTCATGGCCTGTAGATTTACCTCCTGACCCCCCACGAAAGAGTCGCACGATTTTACCCCTTAGGGCGCATGTCATTATAAGTGATTGTAATTATTATTTGTGAGTCAAAAGTCACTTTGATTAAAAAGTCACTTCTGATTAAAAGTCACTTCTGATTAAATAAATAAATATATGGGACATTTACACACACGATCATCCGTCCCCAAAGTAAGTAACTTAATACTTGTGTTATGGTAGACAGACAACTGGTGAATATATACTTATATATTTTTAAATACATACTTATATACAAATATACACCCAGGCTCAAATACCAACAAATTCATTTATAAATATGTCGGCCCTCGGCGGGAATCGAACCCGCGACCGTCGGAGCTGAAGGCAGGGTCACTACCCACTGCTCCAACGGGCCAGTCAATTAAAAAGTCACTTCTGATTAAAAATTCAGTTCTGTTCAAAAAGTCACTTCTGATTGAAAATTCACTTCTGATTAAAAAGTCACTTCTGATTAAAAGGTTACTTGAGATTAAAAAGTCACTTTAGTGATTAAAGTTGGTTTTAAACGACAGTAACAAAAAAAACGCTTACGCTTCGCATGTGAGCGCTTCTTTAGGTCGGCACGTGTCAAAGAAGTGCGGTCTGGGCGAACCAACTAGGAACTTTATGCATTGCACCAGGGTCAAATTGATGAGGAACCCAAATAAATACTCTCTGTACCACCGCAGGGCTTGCTTCTTGGCTTCATCTATTTTGTCACGCTGCCTTTCTACGATGAGCATCTGAAAAAAACACTCAGTTATTCTAGACTAGATTTAATACGCAACTTCGTTTTTTGTGGACTGTTGTCGTGTGATAGGTTGATAATAGATGACGCTATTCAATGTCATCCTATTCTTGTAGAATTTCTATAGCCTATATGTTACCTCGGTGTATAAGGAATAATTGTGGCAAATTTCATCAATATTGCTTGAGCGGATTCAACGCGAATGAGTGACAAACATACATACCTATTCACAAACTTTCGCACTTATAATAATAGAAGGAAGTAGGATAGGATATGTACGCATTTGAAAATATGTGTATTTTTGGATGATCTATAGCGAAAGTTGAAGCTTTTGTGATCCGCACCTACCCAAAGTAAGGGTAAGTGTGCTAAGAATGTAATCAAAGCAAAATAGGCTCTTTCAAGCACTCTTCAATCGTCACGGATCAATATGATTAATGAAGCTACAACTGGTTCCGAATGTTGCTCTTACCGAGAAGAACCAGAAAGAAACTCTGCGGTCAATCTTTTAAACATTTTAAATTTACATTATTAAACTGACTTAAGAAACTGAAAGGATTTTCAGCGCCAGGTATTTTTATCATCCAAATAATCTTTAATTTTGTAATATACATGACATATAAGCATATCAGTTATGTTTAATTTGAACCTTTCTAGTCCAATATATTTACTATTCATGATATGAGCAACCATTGAGTCTTTTGCCAATACATCTTAGTAAATGAAAGCATTCCTAACTGTTGGTAGAATCTTTCTAGTAATCTCTGTCTACTTAATTAATAATTTCATTTTATCATACGCTTTTCGGCGAAAAATACATAGTAAGGAAAAGCATATCTCTAGAGAATTCTGGGGATATGTATAACCTACCAATCCGCATTGGAACAGCTTGGTGGTACTTAGCTTCAACCCTATTTTTTTTAATAAATATATGGGACACTTACACACTCGGCCGTCCGTCACCAAAGTAACTTAATACTTGTGTTATAGTAGACAGACAACTGGTGTATATATACGTATATAATTTTTAAATAGATACTTAAATACAAATATACACCAAGGCTCGAAGAACTAACAAATTCTTTTTATAGAAAATGTAGACCCTCGGCGGGAATCGAACCCGTGACCCGCAGAGCTGAAGGTAGGATCAGTACCCACTGCGCCAACGGGCCAGTCAGTTTTACAGAGAGGAGGCCTATAACAGTTGAAGTTACGGACCGTTACTTTTATTAACTGAACCATATTAGGACTTGTTAGGTTGTTTAATATCTTATGACTGAAAAAACGGAAACTTTAACTGTAGTCTCTCATACTCTCTAGAGTTTTTCACTTCTTAAGTTAAGAGGATACCAGGGAGTCGTGTTTTCAAACCCAGAGCTGGCATGATATGATATGGCCACTCACCACAGCTAGCGGCAATAACAAACAGACCCCTATCAGCCATTTCCAGCTTATCGTGTCCCCGGTGTAAGGGTGGGACAGCGCTGGGTCGTTGCAGCGGAAGCCCAGCTGTGGGGCTGGGAGCAGCTTCAACTCCACCAACGCGAAAAGCACGACAACTGGAACAAAAAACTGGACAGTGGTATCAATCAAACTCACTGTTAAAAAAAGAGACTATACTCCGTAAGTTAAGGTGCTTAACTAAGGGTAAACATACAAAACTAATGAAAATATTATTTTGCTATAATCCGCGATAAAAAAAATGTAATGCTAAATGTAGAGTGTACTATTCATTCTCGTACCTGATACATGCTGAAAGTGTTAGAACTCATGCAGTACCCGACCCGATAACACAACAATACACAAGCACTGCACACATTCACCACCAAAATCTCAACAATTTTTTCACCCCGTAACCGAAGCATCTTTAGGAGATAGACTCCATGACAAAATTGCAAAGCAATTTTTGGCATTGCGGTTTATTTGTGGAGTCTTGTGCTTGTCTGTTGTTATGTTATCAGTGGCGGGTAGTTCTGCATGTATTAGGTATGAGAACAAATAGTACACTCTACATTTAGCATTAAATATATTTTCTTATATCGCGGATTATAGCAAAATAATATTTTCATTACTTTTGTATTATGGACCTCCGCAAAGTAACACCTAATTCTGTAAATTATTTAGAAATAGTAAATATGTCAAAAAAAGGGTTCTTTCTCATGAACCTAATTAGTGGTTAACTAGATGCAAACAAAGTACGTACAATACAAAAAACCACTCATAACAACAACAAAAAATAGCACAAAAACTTTAAAAAACCTGAATTATTTAGACAATTTGCAAGTCACTAACATAATACTATCAATGAATAAATTATCTTTGCATGTCTCATGTTTGATTGTATCATAATCACGGAATGACGTCATAAGAGTTTGAAAAAAAAATGTACTTAGAAAACCAGTGTAGATGTGTTCACATACTGGAACAAGGAACTTTACAAATAATAATCAGACCAGACCTTTGAGACAGTAACAGAGTTTTGCAGTAACAGAATTTTTCAAAAATAATAATTAAAAATTATTTTGCTATAATCTGCAATTAAGTAAATATAAAATATATACACATAAATATATATGGAGTCTATCTCCTGATGATGCTTAGGTTGTGTGGTGCAATGATTGTTGAGTTTGTGTTAGTGAATGTGTGTAGTTCTTGTGTATTATGGTAGTGGTTGAGGTTTGTGCATTTGTTTATACAAATCCTGCATGTATGAAAACGGGCCACTCTACATTTAGCATCATACTATACACAATTTACATAAAACCTTTATACACTATAAACAAACTTTCTAGAAAAAATTGCACTACCTTTTAGTAAAAACCGTACAAAAATCGATTCAGTAGATTTAGAGAAAATCAATCACATACAGATCAACAGCTTTGGGTACTTTGCTTTATGAGTTTATTTACCTGTTGAATTACTTAAATTCATGTCAGACCATGAGAAATCAAACTCCACTCTATAGCTAACTATTGAAAGAGTTCTAAAAATACTGTAATTATTTTTAAAAACCACAGTAACTTTTTATACTAAGTTTTTGCTGTTCAAACAGAAAACAGAATGAACAAAAAATTGTTTTTGTATTTTATTTAGTTAACTTTATAATACTTAATAAAGTTCATTTGTTTATCATAGTCACTTTATGATATCTGAAAAAAACCTTTAATAAATCTTTAATATTTAAATGAGTTAATCTTATGTATGTATGTATATATATTTTTAAGAATAAAAAATGTGATCGTCTAAATATTTTTTGACTCAATAATGCACCTTTTTTGTATTTTGGGAGAGCCTATAATTATTATTTTCGAATATCTTGTAGAACCGTTATTGCGTTATTATTTTGAGTATGTAGTTTCTTCGATTACAGTTCTTACAGATTGTTATAGAACTAAACATATGTTTGATATTAACGTAACATTCTCTTGGTAAAAAGATAATTAATAAACTGTTAAACTAACCTCTGTGCCACCGATTAGTTTTTGACCAAGCCAATTTCACTTTACTCAACATTTTCACACAAAACACGTCCGATCACTGTAACACCGTGTATTTTACTTATTAAGCAATTGATCATTCGTGGTTACGTATTTTGCACATTGCAAACAGTGACTCAGTGTAGCTACGTGAGTTAAAAGTTATAGTTAACTAGATAATTTTTCAATGTTATTTCGAAAATCGTCACATATTATGTCATAGATGACGGAGGAAGATATAAAACAGTTGTGATTCTTCCATAGTATAGTATCTTCCATTATTTTATCTTTATTAATATATACACAAATATATTTAAGTCAAAGCTATTTACCTATTTACTTTCATCATTTACGACCTATCCTATCGCTTTATATAAATTTCAATTCACTGATAATAATTAATATACTTCATAAGTTTATAGGTTACCTAATTCCTAACCAAAAATGTAAACATGTCAAAAAAAGGTTCTTTAATTGAGCAGATAACAACACATACATTACCATTTAATATTATTCTTATTTATTTTTTCCACAGAATTTAAAATTGTTGATTGTATTTGCGCTATTTTATTATGAGGTGATTGGATTTTAAAAATTTAAAACAAATTAATATTGTAATATTCTATATTTTTCCTTGTTTGTTTTGTTTATATTGAGATAGAAACGCAGGTTTGGTTCCCACAAATACTAATTATTAATGAGTATTTGAGTCCAAAGATTGTTTGTAAGACAGTTAAGTCATGGTTTGTTTTGATGTTGTTGAACGTTGATGTGATAACCAAACCGTACGACTAATCATTAACGATGTTTAATTAATTTTAGTTTAAGTAGTCCTCCACCCCTTATTGTTATTCAGTTCTAGTATAGCTTTTAATCTCCTCAATACTCGTAGTGATATATAAAATACTAGCAGCCTGCCCCTGCTTCGCACGGGTATAAAATATATATCCCATGTCAGTCAGTGTAAAAAAAAAGATTAAAATTGATCCAGTTGTTTTGATTTATTCATTAATGCCCGTGGCCGTAGCGTTAAATTTGGAGAAAAACAATTTCCTTTCCTTATACCAAGAAGATTTCCTGCTATCTTTGGAATATCTAAATGCATATAGTACATTATTACTTATTTACTTTTATATTTTCCCTATCTATTTTATTTTTACAATTAATTACAAAATTTCTTAAAACAAATTCTTGAAAGAGCGACATCGCTGCTAAAGTCGAAGTGTTATAGGGCGAAGCGCGGCCTCCTCACGGCATTTTAAATCTGTAATATCTCCGAAAATGTTCACTTAAATTACATGATGTAAACGGCCATATTGATCGATATTAAATCAACTATTTATTTAAGGTACTTAATTGGATAAGGATTAATGCTGTATTGTATAAGAATTGCTTCAAAAATAAGGCATTATTTTTCGTAAAAAGTAAACGACAAAAAATGCTTTAGTGGGTCCATAAGCGATAGACATATACCATCCATAAGCGATAGACATATACCATCGCGGACTTTTCTGTAGACCTTTTCAATGTGTACAAATACTTAGTACATTATTTTGATAAATCTCGTAGGGTTTAGCCTGCGTTTGCAATGTAAGCTGAAAAAAATGTAATTATTTACGACATCACATTAGAAACCTCAAAAATTACAATATTTCTCTACTCCATATTGAATATTATTAGATATGTTAACCTTCCTCTAAAATCACTCTATCTATTAAAAAAAAACCGCATCAAAATCTGTTGCATACTTTTAAAGATTGAAGCATACATAGAGATATACGGACATAGGGACAGACAGAGAATACGACTTTGTTTTATACTATGTAGTGATATTATTTATTTTTACAATTGATTAGACAATGTCTTTACATACAACATTTATAGCTTTCTTATCATTAGACAATATAAACTTGAGAGAAGGACATTTAGTTGCGCCTCCGGTCGCTGCTAAATTCGAAGTGCTTATAGGTCTAAGCGCGGCCCCTCGCGGGATTTTAAATCTGTAATATCTCCGAAAATGTTTACTTAAATTACATGCTGTAA
Organism: Morpho achilles; assembly: GCA_947086495.1. Lineage (NCBI taxonomy): Eukaryota > Metazoa > Arthropoda > Insecta > Lepidoptera > Nymphalidae > Morpho > Morpho achilles. The sequence goes on from CAMTZB010000020.1 coordinate 15,110,205, forward strand.
ACGGCAATATTGATCTATATTAAATCAACAATTTATTTAAGGTACTCAATTGCATAAGGATTAATGCTGTATTGTATAAAAATTGCTTTGAACATAAGGCATCATTTTTCGTAAAAAGTAAATGAAAAAAACTGCTATTGTGGGTTATCCATAAGAGATAGATATATACCATCGCGGACTTTTCTGTAGACCTTTTCAAGGTGTACAAATACTTAGTACATCATTTTGATAAATCTCATAGGGTTTAGCCTGCGTTTGCAATGTAAGCGGAAAAAAATGTAATTATTTACAGAAACCTCAAAAATTACATTATTTCTCTACTTCGTATTGAATGTTATTATACGTACAAACCTTCCTCTGGAATCACTCTATCTATTAAAAAAAACCGCATCAAAATCGGTTGCGTAGTTCTAAAGTTTTAAGCGTACATACGGAAATATGGACTTTGTTTTATAATATGTAGTGATGATATACAATTTATTGTCAAAGCTGGTAGTCATTCCCAAGTAACCTTCTCAACTGACCACGAACATTACAATATAGGTAAATATTATTTAATGTGTAATTGTAATCTGTCTACTTTAAGAACCCAAAAAGGGTTTATAATAATAAATAAATAAACAAATATATGGGACACTTACACACACGGTCGTCCGTCCCCAAAGTAAGTAACTTAATACTTGTGTTATGGGTGTCAGACAACTGGTGAATATATACTTATATATTTTTTAAATACATACTTAAATACAAATATACACCCAGGCTCAAAGACCAACAAATTCATTTATAGAAAATGTTAGCCCTCGGCGGGAATCGAACCCGCGACCTGCGGAGCTGAAGGCAGGGTCACTACCCACTGCTCCAACGGGCCAGTCAAGTTAAGTACCTAAACCCATGATGGAGTATAGATTCATCCTTTCCTTGTTACTCAAATAGTTTCTAGTTCTACGTAATGAAATTCAGTAATATGACGCATTTTATGACGTCCTCGGTAACAGAATATGAATATTATTTTGTTTTTTGATTATTACTCTCGTTTCACTTAAACTATGCTAAAATATCAATTTTCCTCCTGTTTATTAGTAAATTCTGGTCCTGTTTATTTGTAAATTTGTCGATATTAAACAAAAAATGATCATCCATCACTACATATTATAAAACAAAGTTCATATTTCCGTATGTACGCATAAAACTTTAAAACTACGCAACCGATTTTGATGCGGTTTTTTTTAATAGATAGAGTGATTCCAGAGGAAGGTTTGTACGTATAATAACATTCAATACGAAGTAGAGAAATAATGTAATTTTTGAGGTTTCTGTAAATAATTACATTTTTTTCCGCTTCCATTGCAAACGCAGGCTAAACCCTACGAGATTTATCAAAATGATGTACTAAGTATTTGTACTCCTTAAAAAGGTCTACAGAAAAGTCCGCGATGGTATATATCTATCTGTTATGGATAACCCACAATAGCAGTCTTTTTCATTTACTTTTTACGAAAAATGATGCCTTATATTCAAAGCAATTTTTATACAATACAGCATTAATCCTTATACAATTGAGTACCTTAAATAAATTGTTGATTTAATGTAGATCATTATTGCCGTTTACAGCATGTAATTTAAGTGAACATTTTCGGAGATATTACAGATTTAAAATCCCGCGAGGAGGCCGCGCTTAGACTTATAAGCACTTCGAATCTTTTAAGAGTTTGTTTAAAGACATTCTGTAATTAATTGTAAAAATAAAATACATAGGTAAAATGTAAAAGTAAATGAGTAAAAATGTACTTTATGAGTTTAGATATTCCAAAGATAGCAGGAAATCGTCTTGGTATAGGGAGAGGAAATTGTTTTTCTCCAAATTTAACGCTTGCGGGCCACGGGCAGTAATGAATAAATCAAAACTACTGGATCAATTTTAATCATTTTTTTTTACACTGACTGACATGGGATATATATTTTATACCCGTGCGAAGCATGGGCAGGCCGCTAGTATTTAATAATTTTAACTTTTTAATAATTAATTATCTGTCAGTATTTTATATTATGTAGTATGAAGTATCTGGTTTACGCAAACATAAAAAAATATACCTCATAAAGAAATGCATGCACTCGCTCGATAATAATACATATTATTACAATCATGAATTACTTTGTTGACAAAGGTAATCTATTAAAGAGATTATATGTAATATTTTATGATAAAATCTGTAATTACTTGAGTTATAATGAGTTAAATTTTAAAATTGTACACTATTTGAACATTTATATGCAAATAATTCAGCTTTATTAAATGTTTTTGTATTACCAACGTAATTGTAAAATATTTTATATATTTCTTGCATACTAGTGACCTTGTTGCACTTATGTTGTTAATTACTTAAGGTAATTTTACTTTCATACGTCTGCTGCTTACCTTGATCATAAATGTTTTATTAAAAATAACTTTCGTCCCTACCTTGACTGCAATATATATAATAAAAAAATTACATATGTAAACTTTTACTTAAAGTTCACAAATGATATCCCCGCCCGTAAATATATGCCCGCCGTGCGGTATCCGGCTGCGTAGAATAGACCACCCTCATTTAGCCCGATACCATCGGCTATCACAGCTTTGCATGGCCCATAGTCCCGTGGCGGGCTGCCGCAATCGAAATGCCCCTGCATTTTAAAATTTGTAATATATCCGAAAATGTTTATTTAAATTACATGGTGTAAACGGCAATATTGATGTATGTATATTAAATCAACAATGTATTTAAGGTACTTTATTGGATAAGGATTAATGCTGGATTGATTAATGTTCAAGGTGTACAAATAGTACATTATTTTGATAAATCTCGTAGGGTTCAGCCGCTGTTTTCAATGTAAGCGGACCACGCTGCTCCAATGCGGGTTGGTAGGTTACACATATCTCCAGAATTCTCCAGAGATATGCAGATTTACGATGTTTTCCTTTAGCGAAAAACGTGTGATAAATTGCTAATATTAATTAGGTGCATAAGTATAAATAGAACTCATTGCTCGCGTTGGAACCCGTTACCACTCTGAAAATAATCACTCAGTCTCACCGCTGGACTATCACAGCCGTGATGTGCTTTAAGGCGGATACAAAATGGTTGAAAAATGGTAACATTATTTGCTGATAATCAAACCCACTAAAATGAAAGTAGAGTTTTGAAATACAACGCAATTAACAATATCAAGTGTTGCACAAGAACAATAAGCTATTGTTTCAATGTATGATTTGAATGAACGCTTTATTACGTGAATTATGTAAAAATTAATACTTGGGTAATATAATACGCATTAAGTAATATTTTATTTATTTATTTATTTTTCTTTTTACACATATATTTAGAAAAGAGAAAGATTTCTTACCGAGGTGTCGTAAAAGGCGACTAAGGGAAGTCGACCCACCGTGTGGTATCCCGCTGAGTAGAATAGACCAACCTCATTTCTTACCGAGGTGTCGTAAAAGGCGACTAAGGTAAGTCGACCCGCCGTGTGGTATCCCGCTGAGTAGAATAGACCAACCTCATTTCTTACCGAGGTGTCATAAAATACGACAAGGTGAGTTGTCGTCAGGCAGGCGGCCGGTCTTAAAAACGCAGCCAAATCATGTGACAGCATGTTCATAACATGTTGTGCCGACTCCACTTAGAGTGGTATAAGGGCAGGAGGATATACATGTATAGTATATTACAGTAATGGCCTGTTACTATCCCACTGCTGCGCATAGGTCTCCTTTCTCCGTTGAGAGAAGGGTTGGAGCTAAGACTTACCACGCTGCTCCAATGCGGATTGGTAGGTTACACATATCCCTAGAATTCTCTAGTGATATGCAGTTATACGATGTTATCCGTCACCAAAAAGCGTGTGATAAATTGCAATTATCAAATAGACTCACTGATGCCTACCCGGGATTTGAACCTGTGACCTCATCATGTATTTCTTCACACAACTTACATCATGTATATATTCACTTAGTAATATAATAATATTGATGTGGTGATGTGACATGCTAGTGATATAAAACTTTATCACGTCGTGAATTAAAAGCTTTAAAAATCCTTTAACAATCCCTTAAGTGAAAGTTTTATAACTGGGATTAAAAGCTCAAAAAGTCCTTTAAGAATCCCTTAAGTTAAAACTTTATAACTGGGATTAAAAGCTCAAAATTTCCTTTAACCTTTGAGTTAAACGTTGTAACTGAGATTAAGTGCTGAAAAAGTCCTTTACGTTAAAACGCTATAAATTATATGATGCCGTCACTGTGGCCACACAAGATGTGTGAAAAAACTGTGTCTAAAGATTTATGTTGTCTGTTATCACAGAGTAGTAAACTCGAGTTTCGTAGTTTGACAATTTTAACTGATAACTCACGATAAGAACAATGTACAAGGACAAAAAATAATTTGCTGTCAAGTACCTCTTTTGAAATAAATTGTTTATTTTGATGGATGTTTTAATGGGTTTAACAGAAAGAATGCTCTACTTTCTGTAAAATATCTATACAGTCTTATTTTATTATTTTGTACGATTTTTTTGAGACCGGGTGGTATGACAGTGACTAGTCATCACGCTGTTGTATGAAGCTCTACTACCACCAGAAAACATTGTCATAAGGGTGCCTCCTGTGAGGCCGGACCATGGCTTAGGACGACGTGTAGTAGAGGGCTGGTGGTATGACAGTGACTAGTCATCACGCTGTTGTATGAAGCTCTACTACCACCAGAAAACATTGTCATAAGGGTGCCTCCTGTGAGGCCGGACCATGGCTTAGGACGACGTGTAGTAGAGGGCTGGTGGTATGACAGTGACTAGTCATCACGCTGTTGTATGAAGCTCTACTACCACCAGAAAACATTGTCATAAGGGTGCCTCCTGTGAGGCCGGCCCATGTCTTAGGGCGACGTATAGTGGAGGGCTGGTGGTATGACTGTGACTAGTCATCACGCTGTTATATAAAGCTCTACTAGCGTTAGTGAACGTCGTCCTAAGGTCCTGTATGGCTGGATCATGGCTTAGGGCGAATTGTAGCAAAAGATGGTGGTATGACTGTGACTGTGAAGGTTTAAAAGAAATATTAGAGATGTTGTGAGATGTAATACTTAAAGCATATTAGAAAATTGGAGATTATTTGGATGATAAAAAAGCCTGGATTTGCAAATCCTTTCAGCTTCATACTAGACTGCGGTTTAATAATGTAAAATTGAAAATGTATAAAGATTGCCGAGTTTCTTTCTGGTACTTCTCGGTAAGAGCAACATTCCGAACCAGTTGTAGCTTCATTAATCATATTGATCCTAGCTGATTCAAAAGTGCTTGAAAGAGCTTATTTGTATAAAGACTATTTTGATTTAATTTGAGTAGACGACTCAATACGCCGTCAAATGTGTGTCGAGAAGCCATGATCGATTGTCGTCAGTAAAAAGCATGTAACTTCAAACGTTTGGTTGTTTATTATCCTGTGCAAGTCGCTGTGGTGCTTCGCTAAGTGGTTTTGTATTAAAAGTTCATGTGTGGGTAATCGGTGTCAATAAAAAAGTTGTTAAACAGAACAAAAAACGTGATATGCGGGTTGTCTCAGTCATTTGTAACAGTATAGTGCTAACAGTGTTACTTAAGCTTGAATTTCTTATAGCCACAATGCAGTATTACCAGCTTATTTTTATTTAAATACAAGCCTTTACCGTGGCTTCATTTGCATTTAAATTGAAATGTTAAAAGTAAAATAACGGCCTCTTACTTAATCCCACTGCTTGGCATAGGCCTCTATTCTCCATTTTTGGTGAGAAGGATTGGAGCTAAGACCTACCACGCTGCTCCAATGCGGATGGGTAGGTTACAATATCCCCAGAATTCTCTAGAGATATGCAGGTTTCCTCACGATGTGTTCCTTCACGGAAAAGATTGTGATAATTTGCAAATGTCAATTGGACACAAGTTTTAACAGAAAAAACTTACCTATGTGTCTATTTCCACTCTATATTACCATTTTGTTCTTATTTAAACAGAAGCCTTTACCCCGGCTTTATACGCATTAATGTAATTGTTAAAATATCCTTAATTTGGCTATATTATGTACTAGAAGTTTTTCTGTTCCGAAAGAAAACTGTGGTTTTTATCTTACATAACATACTAGCTGTTACCATGCGTGTGTGTACCACACTTTTTTTTTAATTAATATAGATAGACTGTTGATATTTATATTATGTTGGTATTACGTATGTACGCCGCCGCCTGTCTGACGTCAACTTAGCTTGGTGCCCTTTACTCCACCTCGATGAGAATTGAATGTGGTCTATTCTACTGAACCGGATACCACACGGCACCTTGAATAGCTCAGCATAATCGCAAATTTTTTCAATTCTTACAGCACTGCACTGAGAAAACATTTAATTTGCACCTCTTTTAATACTGTCTTTTTTCCAATTCGTTCTTTACAAAAAACTTTTTTACTATCAATTATTTTAACCTCTATATTACGGAAGCTAATACCAAAACCAAATTACACGGATTACAAAAAGTTTTCGAGTTGAATTACAAAATAAAAAGCTTTGTATGTTTTCCGTGAGCTTTATTTGGACGCACAATTACAACGTTGTTACAGGTATGTGTCGAAAAATGGACATTTATGAAACGTCTGTGTATTGCATATACATCTTTTTTACGTAAAGCATATCGCAAAATTAAAGATTATTTGAATCATAAAAATGCCTGGATTTAAAAAGCCTTTGAGCTTCATACTAGACTGCAGTTTAATAATGTAAAAATTGAAAATGTTTAGAAGAGTGACCGCTGGGTTTCTTTCTGGTTCTTCTCGGTAAGAGCAACATTCCTAACCAGTTGTTGCTTCATTAATCATATCGATCTTTGACAATTCAAAAGAACTTAAAAGAGCTTATTTGAATAATTTTGATTTGATTTTTTTTATAATAAAATAATTTTTTTTTATAATATAATTATGTATTTTTCAAATTTTTTTGTAAAATTGTTACACAAAAAAATTATTATCAAATATCCAAAAGATGTCGAATATAAAATGAAAATATATTACTGTAAGCTCAGTAAAATTTGTCTAGTAAACGAATAAAAATAAAATAAAACTACTTTCTAAAGGTAACTCTTTTGACGTAAGCCAAAAAACTTGGAGTCTAAATACTTCTGTAAATACAGATTTGGCTTGATTTTGACAATCGTGAATAAAAATAAGTTCTATAGATTTATTATTGATGGCGTTTTGAGTGTCATCCTATTTAATTCCTCCTGTATTTAATTCCCGTTGAATTAACAGGATTTATATAGCCTATATGTTACCCCGCTGTTAAGGAATAATTGTGCGAAATTTCATCGATATTGGTTCAGCGGATTGGCTGTGAAAACGTAACAGACAAACAGAAAGGCAGACAGACAGACAGACTTTTGCATTTATAGTAAGGACGGCACATTGTAGGCTGACTTTCTTACTCTACTATAATAAGGAACTCTATGATTCCACCACCTAAATTGAATAAATTGTTTATAATAAAACTGTAATTGTAATTTGTCTGAATTTAAAGCGTAACTGCAACGCAATAAAAACAATCCAAACAAAACTGTAGATTAGCGGTGAAACCGTATGTTTGTTCGTACACAAGCTTATGGACTTGCGGGATTAGGGTTACCAGGGAAAACATATTGATCGTAAATTAAAAATATTATAAGTTAGCATAACATAAACTATGACAAAAAATGATTACAAAGTAAATTTCAATTTTTCACGTCGTTACTGCACTCTTTTTCTTTTAACCGTTTAAAGGTGTAAAGGATTTTAAAAAATGACCCAACTTAATAGAATCAGCTTGTCATATTTCAAAATATGCAAGCCTGTGCGAAAAAAATTTATATTCAAAAGTAATGATAAAATTATTTTTCTATAATCCGCGAGGAAGTTAAGTAAAAATACATATAATGCTAAATGTAGAGTGTACAGGACAGAAAAATACATGCACAAACCTCCACCACTATCACAAACTCAACAATCGTTTCGCCCCACAACCGAAGCATCATTAGGAGATAGACTCCACAACAAAATCATAAAGCTTTGCGGTTTGTACATGTGTTTTAACGAATCCTGTATAAGGTATGAAAACGGATTGTCCACTCTACATTTAGCATTATATATATTTTCTATTTTACTACATTCTGAGTATAGCAAAATAATTTAATTATTACTTTTGTATTATGAATCTCCTCAAAGTAACGCCTAGTTCTATTATTGTTATTTTCTTTATAATACCTTATTGCTTCTAAATAAACAAAGGCGCATATTCTAATCATTCACAACCTATATCTACACTTTTTATAAAACAAAGTCCCCAAAAGCTGTCTGTCTGTATAAGATCGATTTTCTCAAAATCTACTTAACAGATTTTGGTACAGTTTTTACTTTGCGGAAGAATGGATAGATGTGTAGTTTTATGTAAAAAAATCGTCTTTTTCCTGTTTTTGGGCATTAAAAAATTAAAATTTATATTGAATTGAATTTTTGCCATTTCTTTTTTTTAAAGTTTTTTTTGTAAAAAATTACTTAGCAAGGCTCGCTCGCCCAGATATTTATTTTATAGGTATATATTAATATTATTCAAAGTAATGTTGAGAATTTTCCAAATGTACTTTTTAGGTATATTGAATGTTACTCATTTTTAACTTGATATAAACTTAAATGTCTACAATGACCGAACTAAAAAGCTTGTAATAAATGTAAATAAACGGAACCAAGTTCCGTCTGTGCGTATCACTTACTTACTTACTTCCCTTGTATTTATTTAACCCAGAGTTATTCTGTTGTCACTCTTAAGTTATCGTAGTTAAGTTCGCCAAACTCGCCATTAATATATTCAGTGAAATGTTTAAAAACATCTTGAAAATATTTATAGAGAGTTGACAAATGTTTGTAAAAAATGTAAATTACCATAACCGTGGTTTTGCGGTAATGTACTAATGTAAACAAATTAAGCCGTCTTATTAATATATTAAATGCCAAAGTCTTTCTGTTCAGAAAGCTTTTACTACCGGAAAGAGCCACCAAGAAACGCGGCGGTTGGTTCTAGGTAATCCTCAATAATATAGAAGGCTTTCTGGGTTAGAATTTTTTTAAATAGAGTTTTTAAATTGCTGCAATGGCAAAACTTATATTGATTGCGGAATTTTATTATAGAATCTTATATCCAAAACCACAAACGACTTACGTACTTTTGCAAGGCGCAAAGCAGGAGCAGCAAGTTTATGCCGGTTCCTACTTTGTCTATTATATATGATACATATATACCAATATCACCAATATTTTTATAAAAATGTAAATTGAATCATGGATTACAATGTATCTAACTAAATTAAGACTAATTTTGAATTAGGTCACTTTAATACTAAGCGTGCGATGGAGTTACATACAAACGTACGTAGAGACAAATATCCCGCCGAGACCCAACTAGTTTAAAATCAATTTCCTATAAGACGGTATCATTATACTAATGTCAAAAAATATCTCTTCCGTCCACTTACACGGCGCAATGGGCGAGATTGCTACAATCGCGCTCAGATATTGAAATTTTTAATTATCTATATCTATACTTATTTAAAACAAAAGTCTCCTAAAGCTGTCTGTTTGTATTTCATTGATTTTTTCAAAATCCAACGGACTGTTGTACGGTATTTACTAAAATATAGTGTTGATGATTGCGTCTTCGATTAAAACTCAAGGTCGCTGGTTTGCGTATACGTGTATTTTCGAATTTTTGACAATTTTACCCACAAATAAGTTACGCGCATACAATGGTTACTTGACGTATATTCGAATTTTTAACTGTTAGCGCACACTATATACAATATCAAGATATAATAGAAATACTACAATTCCGTTCCGAGATGCACTTCTCTTGAATGACGAACAAAGACTGACTGTCACTGAAACGTTTTATCAATAAAAAGACTAAACCGGTAACAACAACGGCACAGTGCTGCCACTGTTTTAAACTGCCACTGTCAAAAAGGGCGCAATACTCTTGTTTCATGACCGTGTTGCTATAAAACACAAAGCGGAAGTCAATGGCGACAACATAACGACGATTGATAATTGACGTTTGACGTTACGATTGACGGCTAATATGAAATGACGGTTGACTCTGGATTCTGGCGTTAACATATAGTGCAATTATTACAGAAGTTATAAGTGAATAGTGCATTACCGTTTTATGTAAATTGTGTTCAAGGGGTCCTGCATTTGAAAAAAGTTCGCCTACTGGCAGTTTTACTCGCGTACGCCGCGTAAACCAGCAGAGAGACACTAAAATAATATACTAGAAAATTGAATTGTAGGTCTACAGTAATACTACAACAAATTCCGCGCTAGCATATCTCTATCTCTTATGGTTACCATTGGTGCGGTGGGTAATGATCTCGCCTCCAACCCCGCGTGTCGTTGGTTCGATTCTCGCAATTTACTATAAATAATTTGTTCGTCTTCGAACCTGGGTTTATATTTGTATTTAAGTATGTATTTGAAAATTATATATGTCAATATTCACCAGTTGTTTCTCACCCATAACACCTGTGTTATGGGTGAGAAACAACTGACTGAGTAACTTAATACCTGTATTAAGTTACTTTGGGGACGGACGACCGTGTGTGTAAAATTCCCATATATTTGTATTTATTGAAGCTCGGACCAACATATAAGGTAAAAAGGTTTCATTCAGAAAAAAGACGAAAAAATTTGAAGTATGTACCTGGTTAAGGTTATTTTAATATTTAATCCACAATAAATTTTAGCTTTGTCATCAGAGAACTTTAAAAAAATATATTGAAAAGAGGCTTAACTTAAACAGACCTATTATACCGTTGAAGAATACATAAATGATAAGAATGCGTCGATATAGCTACTCTCCGACCTTACGTGAGATAGCAATGATAAAATATATCTAGTTATAAAACCAATGTTTTTAAAGAGCTTTGTCAAGTTTTTGCTGGCTCTCTACTTACCAGCAGTAGAGATTATTCAAAAGTAAACTTGTGAACAGATGTTCACAAGTTTACTTGAATGTACAAGTAATATCCATGTGTACAAATCCAAAATCCAAATGTACAAGTTATATCCATCTTAAATTACTTACACGCTAGGACTATACAAATCATGCCCACGTGAAGTGGTCCCAAGAATGCTGGCAGCGTTTCCGCGCTGAATCGCTAAGCTGATTCTTTGTGCGAAAAAGGAGCCAGCCCTCTTGTCACCTGAAAAGGAAATTAACCGGGGTGTTAAAACGAATATGAATATTTTTAATTTGACTATTATGACGCCAAAGACACTGTTATAACAATTATAACACTTCTGTGTTCGCCATTACATTTATCATCAATTTCTCAATGTCTATGCCCAATATCATATCGTTATTAGCATATAACGCTTGCATAACACGGTGTTACATGCGGCGTATAATGTTACTAAGATTATTTGTAATGTGTCAGCCACTTGGATGTGATGGGAATGAGACTACAGGGGATCTCCAACGTAGCTTAAACATCTTGCACAATTGTATATAAATAAAATAAATGTAAAAGAAGAAGAAAAAGGCGAGGTTCAAATACTAAACACTAGCTCGGTTTAACCTCAGGAACAGACCTCCCTCAAACATGTTGTAACATGACTTGGACATGTGGGTGTTTAATAATCGTACATTGACGCCACAATCCAGCAGTGTAACAGTATGATAACCGTTCTAGTTAAATCTAACAGCGAGACTCTTAGTTATGGTAAATTCGGCTATTTTATAGACAATTATCAAGCCCCTCCTTTGCTCGGTCACGTGATTGCCGCGTTTTTATTATTAAATAACTAAAGAGATGACATTTGACTATTTCCATTTCTAACAACTTTAAGATGACGCCACAATCGCTGGCGCCTAAATAATTATGTCAAAAGAGTATCTTATTTAAAGATGCAATAGGTCATAACTATAGCACTAAATAAAAATATTGATTATAATTTAATATACATCACTAGAAGTGACGTATTCCTTAGTCTCCTATTAATCGTGCGGTAACATAAATAAATTTATAAACAACTCCACCCTGTTTAGCACGAATACACATTCTTTTTTCTTATAAAAAAGTTACTAGCAATTTGGGTTACAAATTACTAGTGAACTTGTAACAAAGCACTTAAACTGAACATATGAGAACAACTTGAGTTTATAAAACATAACAATGGCACCTTCATTAACGATTAGATAATTTTTCTAGTTCAAGCTTGTTACGAGTTTTCGCAGGCAAAATTAAATAATGGTGGGGTTGAACCGATTAGTATATCTAAGCTTATTTGGGTATTGCTTCGGTTTGAGATTTTGTCGTGGAGTCTATCTCCTGATGATGTTTCAGTTGCGGGGCGAAACTTTTGTTGAGATTGCAAAAGTGAACGTATAATAAATAAATAAATAAATATATGGGACACTTACACACACGGTCGTCCGTCCCCAAAGTAAGTAACTTAATACTTGTGTTATGGGTGACAGACAACTGGTGAATATATATACTTATATACTTAAATACAAATACACCCAGGCTCAAAGACCAACAAATTCATTTATTGAAAATGTTGGCCCTCGGCGGGAATCGAACCCGCGACCCGTGGTGCCGAAGGCAGGGTCACTACCCACTGCACCAACGAGCCAGTCAAACAGTATGTAGTGCTTGTGTATTGTGGTGGCGGTGGTGGAAGTTTGTGCATGTGTTTTTACGAATCCTGCATGTATCAGGTACGAAAACGGATTGTCAACTCTACATTTAGTATTATATATTGTTAGGATCCAAAGTAGGATTTATAAAAAGAGAACTAAATTAATACATTTGTAACCAAACAAACAAGATGACCGACGGGAACACATTAAATAACAGAGCTTTCGCACGCAAGTACCGATCGTAAAAGAGACCTCTGTTCTTGACCTGACCACTTATATACTCTAGATGAAGAAGTAATTATGAAGTGTTGCTAGCAACAATAAATTAAAGCACTGATTAAAAATGTCGCTGTCTACACGGCCTCTCCTGACCGCATGTCGTCCTCGACCAAAACTGTCTCCGTACCACCGGACCAGCATTGTTGGCAGCGGCAGGTGTAACTTCATGAATGACTGATGGAAGCGTGGATGAGTCAGATGCACTGACTGATGACGCATAGGCAGTGTCATAGTCCTCATCTGTATTTAAAAAAGGAATCAGAAAATATTCAATTGAACCAAATAAAATTAACATCCTCTTTTCCACTAACTCGTCATTCAATTAATTCATACTTCAGCTTTTTTACTGAGCAATCTTTCTCATCTAACATTCTTCTCTAAATAATAATCGAGACGTCTCTTTAAATTTCAAACCATATGCCTAGGACTTTTACCCAACCATCGCCATGGATAAACATGACTCGGTCACGCGACACGCGCGCTTCGCCCGACGTAACACGTCACAGGCCACCTGATAAACAGGCCATAGACTGATCGTTCGATCAGCCTATTCAGCAACTTGGGACCCACCAAGCGCCAGGGTGTAGCAAAATGCTCGGGGTGACTAGCTTCCCCTCACCCTACATGTCAGTGGTGCACGCCGCCAGAGTAGAATCACTCTCAATGAAGGCGGCGCATGCCTTACACATGGCACTCCACTCGCCTCTCCACGGCGCCACGTACGCAGCCTGCGTAGCCTTGCCGCAGCCTCCGCTAAGCAAGCGAAGTGTGCAGCGGTCATGGGGTAACACCTTTACCGCCAAGTACTGACCACACATGCCGGGATTACCACCACGAATGCCGGCATCAAGTTTCCTGCAAACTGAGAAAACTTTATTACAACCTCATAGTCATAAATATTGAATTAGCGTTTTGGATGTCGATGTTAAATTACACGAGCATCGAGCTTTAAAAACACCTTGAAATAACCTCCAAGACCGAGAAACTGTCTCCCGTGCCTCACGGAGCTTCTATTTTACTGGGCTCGGCCTTACCTGACCACGACAAACCATATTTTTGCATAGCCCCTTTGACATGAAACTACACGAGATTACAATCCTCCTCAGTTTACCCATTTACCGGTCTGGCACGGTCAACTTATTCACACTATCCCAAATGTTATTAACGGATTTTTGAAAAGCTTGCGCAAGATTAGATGCCTCTGAACAAGTTAATTCTAAGGAGTGATGTAGGTACATGCGGTCCACTCAAGTCAGAAGTACCGACGCAGTTAGGAGAATTAGATCGCTTTAAATGAAAGCAAACGCAAGTCTCGCGACGTCGGGATGGTACCTATCATCGAAATTATTGATGTAAAGTGGAACGGTTTCTTCTTTATATATCAGACCGTGAACTATAATACAAGGGGGATCCCCCTTTCACACTAGCGGGAACACAAACTACTACGCGAGCATGATCGCAGGAATATAAAGAGAGGGCGATTGTAACCTATTACAGCTGTCACTCCGTAAGTCTTTTTCCGAAATTATCAGAGACGCGTTTAGTATTACGAACCGAATTTTGTCGTTCTCCTTCAGCCGAATAAGACTGATCAGACTAGTCACTTGAGTCATTTACTAAATTCTGCCGCTTCCGGCCGCTCGCAACACGTTGCAAGACGTTATTACGCATTTAAAACCAACCCTCTTTATTAAGTTTTTCTCGCGATAAACACAAAACACAATTTTCGATCTCGCTACGTATTCCAAACGAGAAGCCATTCACGACCATTGAACTTAGAACGCACTATTTCACAAAATTACGTAAAATACGTGCAATTGCAATGAAATACACAAATACTTTTTCACAAATACGTTCAATTCAATCGAAAACAAAAAGTGGGTATGTCATAAATAAATAAAATGAAATCTACCAAATTCTACCACACTTTACTTTTAATTTATGCAGTGAGCTATGAGTTCTTTATCCCGCTTCGGATGTTAGGATCCAAAGTAGGATTTATAAAAAGAGAACTAAATTAATACATTTGTAACCAAACAAACAAGATGACCGACGGGAACACATTAAATAACAGAGCTTTCGCACGCAAGTACCGATCGTAAAAGAGACCTCTGTTCTTGACCTGACCACTTATATACTCTAGATGAAGAAGTAATTATGAAGTGTTGCTAGCAACAATAAATTAAAGCACTGATTAAAAATGTCGCTGTCTACAATATATATATATATATATATATTTTCTATTTTACTTCATCGCGGATTATAGCAAAAAAATGTATTATTAATTTTGTTTTACCTTATTTACCTTTTACGACACCTTGGTATGAAGTGAGCTAATATCCTCGATTTCAGAAATATGTAATGCTAAATGTAGAGTTTATTATCCGTTACTATTAATACTTTCTGCTAATAGCTAATAAAATAATTGAATAATACGATATACACTAGGGTTAAATGGTTTTTGTACACAAATCTCACATAAAAACTAATAAATTACACAATGCTGGAAATCGAATAAACGCACAAGATACGAATTCCTTAATAGTATTAATTACGCTTTCCCGCGTTTTGTTTGTGTTATATTTTATTGCTCATTCACGGGAATACTGGGAAATTAGCAACCGATACTCTTGAGAAGGTTTGTTTATTGACTCAATTTTGTTTTAAAAAGATAAGGAAATTACGATGCAGTGATGTTTTTTATTAAATTTTTTAATGTTCAATGCGGTTTTCTATCTCGGCTCCTGGTATTTGGTATAAGAAAGTAATTTAGACGTATAGAATATTAGTCTTTTCCCGCCGTGTGGTATCCGGCTGAGTAGAGTATACCACCCTCATTTTTACTGAGGTGTCGTAAATAATGGCTAAGATAATTGATGTGAGGCAGGCCGTAAATATCTAGCCGAATCATGTGATAATATGTTTATAACATGTTATGCCGACCCCACTTAGAGTGGGATAACGGGAGGAGGATGATGATGATTTTTTTATGTAAATTGAGTTAAGGAGGTCGTTTTACAACAATTTTTATTGGGGGAAGTATCAAACCGGTGTCGATGAAACATGTTGTCACATGATTTGGTTACGTATTTTACGACCGCCTGCCTGACGTCAACTTAAATTATTCGCAATTTACGACACATCGGTAAGAAAGAGGGTGGTCTTTTCTACTCAGCCGGATACCACACGGTGGTTCAACTTACCTTAGTCTCCTTTTACGACACCTCGGTAAGAAATGAGGTGCTCTATTCTACTCAGCCGGATACCTCACGGCGGGTTGACATACCTTAGTCGCCTTTTACGATACCTCGGTAACAAATGAGGGTGGTAATCTATTCAGCCGGATACCACACGGCGTATCAATTTACATAAAACCGTTACCTATTAACCTAAACCTTTCGGCGGAATTGCGCTACTTTTTAATAAAAACCGTACCAAAATCGGTTCAGTAGATTTAGAGAAAATCGATATCATACAGACAGCTTTGACTTTGTTTTATAATAAGTAAAGATATGATTCGGCTAGGCATAATTCGGATAGGCGACTGGCCGCCTGCCTTACGTCAACTTACATTAGTCGTCTTTTACGACATACAAAGTAAGTTGACCCACCGTGAGGTATCCGGTTTAGTACAATAGACCACCCTCTTTTTTACCAAGGTGTCGTAAAATACAACAGATGTAAGTTGAGGTTGAAAGTTGAGAGTTGAGGTAAGATATCAGGCAGGCGGCCGGTCGTAAAAACGCAACCGAATCATGTGACAGCATGTTTATAACATGTTGTGTCGATCCCACTTAGAGTGGAATAAGAGCAGGAAGATGATGATTATTAAATTTATATAACCTTTTTCTTTTTCTCTATATTACCCTTATTCTCTTTCTTCCTCAATTCTTGTCCTTTTCCTTCTGTTCAAAGGTTGTCTGGAAGAGATCCCTTTGAGGGATAAGTCCGCCTTCATACATGTGTTTTTTCTACTATGTTACTTTTTCTTTCTCTTTTCTAAATATATGTAAAAAATAAATAAATAAAGATACAAATATGCTATCAAATAGAGAGATTACAGATGGTTAACATTACAAAACCCTGTTACTTCACGACTGGCGATAAACATCGGGCCCTTTCTGTGGGCGGGATTGGTCACGATCTACCCGGCTTGAAATATTTTCTTTCATTTACTAGCGTTTTACTAAAATGCCAACTACATGCCTAGGGCGACTGGATTATGTAAGACAAGGCATTTGCACACCGATGCGAAATCGTTAATTTAAAAGTTTACTTAAATTTTTGATAAATTACAAATAATATATCAGTGCCTGGGTGACCGCCGTGTGGTATCCGGCTGAATAGAATAGTACCACCCTCATTTCTTACCGAGGTGTCGTAAAAGGCGACTAAGGTAAGTCGACCTGCCGTGTGGTATCCGACTGAGTAGAATAGACCAACCTCATTTCTTACCGATGTGTCGTAAAAGGGACTAAGGTAAGTTGAGGCACCGTGTGGTATCCGGTTTAGTAGAATAGACCTCACTCTTTCTTACCGAGAAGTCGTAAAATACGACTGAGGTAAGGCGGCCGATTGTAAAAACGCAGCCAAATCATGTGACTGCATGTTTATATGTTGTGCCGACCCCACTTAGAGTGGGATAAGGGCAGGAAGATGATGATATCAGTGCCTGGGTGACCGAGCCTTGCTCAGTTATTTTTAAAATGATGTAAAAAAATTAAAATAAAAAAAAATTAAAAAGAAAAATGAAAAATAATAGGGCAGGTGGGGCTCGATCCTAGGTTCGCCCGTTCCCCAAATGAACCACCATGACTTTACGTTTGACAGCGAAAAATTGTGATTGTATTCAACGTAAATTTCAAAATCAATTATGAGCCCGAAACCAGAGATAAAACGAAATTTTTTTATAAATAAAACTTATCTAGATCGATTTTTCTCCCCCAAAACACCCCTGCATGCTGAATTTCAGGAAAATCGTTGAATCAGTTTCCGAGATTCTGAAAATATATACACATACATACAAGATTAACCATTTAAATATATATCATCCTGTCCTTATCCCACTCTAAGTTGGTCGGCACAACATGTTTTTCTCTTCCATTCTGTCCTATCTTTCGTCAACTCTGGCGCCACTCCTTTTATATGCATATCATACTTCACACAATCCAACCCTCATTTAAATATTAAAGATAATTACGATATTTTCTTAAAACTTAGCTAGTTTTAATTTGTTTTAAATTTTCGATCAAATATGTTGACATTTTTGATGGGCACCATATATATATATATATATATATATATATATATATATATATATATATATATATATATATATATATATATATATATATATATATATATATATATATATATATATATATATATATATATATATATATATATATATATATATATATATATATATATATATATATATATATATAATGTGGACAATGAACGATTGATTACTAACTTATTAAAGTATGCTGTGAAACGTTAGAATGTCAATATTTCATTCATCTCTCATTCATATTTTATTCAATATCTTTAATATTTAAATGATTTAATCTTTTTTAACAGTTTTTTTTAATAATAAAAACATAATAAAAAATAATAATAAAAACATATTTTCTGATTTTTGGAAAAGGTTCTAATGATTTTCCTGCATTCAGCATGTAGGGGGCGGAGAAAACTCGATCTAGCTAGGTTTTCATTAAAAAAAATCGTTTTATCCCTATTTTTGGGCACTAAAAAAAAACTACGAAAATATAATTTTTATTGCATTTTTTTGGTATCTTTTAAATAACTACCGAGGTACTGTTTAATTAGACACACATTGAATACTGTGTGGATGGTTGGATGGTACTTACCCAAATTAAGTGTTATTTGTCCTACATATTGTGTACTTAGTTAAAAAAAAAACCCAAATACTACAATATTATGGTTCCCGCGGCGTGGTATCCGGCTGAGTAGAATAGACCACCATTATGTCTTACCGAGGTGTCGTCAAATACGATTAAGATAAGTTAAGGTAAAACGCAGCCAAATCATGTGACAGCATGTTTATAACATGTGCCGACCCCACTTAGAGTGGGATAAGGGCAGGAAGATGATGACTACAATATTATAGTTCATGTACATACCACTTTATACAGTAGGCGTTTCTAGTTTATCAAAGATATGGTACCCCGCCCGAGTTGAATATTGCATTTACTGGCATTATGCAGAATGATCCATTTAATGCAATCAAAGTGTTTGAAACGAGATAGTGGGATTTAGCTTTATATTACAATCGTTGTTGCATGTAATTCATAATATTTTAACATGCATTGACTTTTGTAACGTAACTTAAAGTCTTAAAGTCTCATACAAAGAGTTTCTTCCCTATATGAATGTAATATTGTTTTTTTAATGAAAACTGCTTTAGCAAAGTTGTGCAATGTTTGTGATGGGTAAAAAAATGCTAAACTCGTGTCAGGACGTTGTAATTCGTAAGTTCGAAAACTCGTTCGGAAGGAGAGTAGACCGGTGCGGGGTAGGAGAGGAAGTATCCCGATTTCTATCTACCGTGCGGTGAAAATGTATGCCTAAGCCTACAGTTTCATTTAGGCAGCGCACGGTTTTGGGTTTTATCGAGAACAGACAGACAGACATATCGGGGATGTACAAGGATAATGACTCGACGTAGTATTATCCAGATAATTCAAGGCTCAAGTCGTATTGTATCTTGTTAAACCATTATAGAATTATATTATGTGGCGGTGGTGGAGGTTTGTGCATGTGTTTTTACGAATCCTGCATTTATCAGGTATGAAAACGGATTATCCACTCTACATTTAGCATTATATTAGGTGTAGTAAAAAGTAATCCATTAGTTTTGCACGATATTGACGACTTAATCTAGTGTAGTTAAACATATCCGATTTGGTTCAATTATGCATCGTTTTGTTCGATAACTTGTTGCCATTTTTAAGGTAATTTTATTTTGCCATTCCCACAGAAATCTTCTTTGTTATTGGCAAAAAACTGGGACAGTCAATTTTCACAAGCTTCTCTTGAGACGAATTTTTCACCATCAAAAACATTTTCCAGTGGCAAGAACAGTTGGTAATCACTTGGAACTAGGTTTAGACTATAAGATGGACGCATAAAAATTTACCAACCAAGCTCTAGAAACTTCTGGCGAGGCACTATTGAAGTGTGTGGTCTAGCGTTGTCCTGATAAAACATATTGTCTTTCCTATTGGCCAAACCTGGCCGCTTCTGGGCGATTGCTTTCTTCAAATGGTCCAATTATTGACAGTACAGGTCCAAATTGAGAGTTTGGTCTTAGTAGAACAGCTCATAATAGAGCCAATTCCACCAAACACACAGAAGAACTATCTTGACCATTAATCCTGGCTTAGCCACCGATTTCGCCTGCTCACCGCAGTTCGACCACGACCATTTTTGCTTAACGTTGTCGTAAGTGATCCACTTTTCACCTTCAGTCAACACCCACTGAAGAAATACGTTGACTTTGTTGCGATTCAACAGTGATTCGCAGATGAAAATTAGCTCCATGTGATTTTTCTGCGACAATTCATGTGGCACCCATACATCGAGCATTTTTTTATATTCCACCTATTAAAGTGGTTTTAAAAAGTTTTTTGTGCAATCTTCAGCTCCTGAGCTATCGAAAAAGTGCTTGCATGACGGTCGAAATTGAAGATTTTCATTACTTTATTTTCATTTTCGACAACTAGTTCTACGGAACGTCGTGCGTCTTCAACATCAAAATTACCGGATCGGAATCGACGAACCCATAATTACACATGATTAGCTGATACAGTATCAAGACCATAGACATTATTCAAATTTTCAACCGCCTGACTTGCGTTTTCACCTTTATCTAAGAAAAACTGAAAACAAGGGAAAATTTCTCTTTTTGGTGCCCATCTTTGGCACGTGCAAACAATATTCAATCACGCAGTCACACAAATGTCTGTCTGTCTGCTTTTAGTACGAAAGCATACGCTTCTGACACCGTTTAGTGTGAATCGATAGCACTTATGCAAGGCGAGTTATCGATTACTAACGACATGATCGAAAAATAATGGATTACTTTTTACTTGACCTATTATATATTTTCTATTTTACTTCATCGCGGATTATAGCAAAATAATTTTATTATTACTTTTGTATTAAGGGTCCCCGCAAAGTTACGACTAATTCTATAAATTATTTATATTTCCTCATCACTTCGGGTTGCGCCTCATGACATGCAACGCTTAGTATCTAGTCTTCAATGAAGTAAACAACAGATGTGTAGGTTCCACACTTAAATAGTAAATTAAACAACAGTTTCAATTAGTTATCTACTTATTTATTGAAATCCATATGCAGACATAAAAACCCTAAAATAATATTTACAAACTTATATCTACACACTAAATGCAAAGGAATGTCTTATTAAGAAAATATACAAGAGAAAATGTGAATGTAACTTGTTTAGCGTCAAAGCACACTACGCAAATACGGTTGGAAAATTATATTTTAGTTCACTTCAATTTACTTCATCATAAAATACAATAAGTTCAAACTAAGCAAAGTTCTTTAATTTATTCCAATATCTTTATAATATACACAACATTCTTATTAATATAACATATTAGTTTAGGCTAGTTTATCAACCGAATCAGCAGGGATAAAGTTATAATATTTCATTTTTCGTTAAACCTTTTTTTGCAGTTCAATAAAACAATTATTTTTAATCTACATGGTATTTTTATTATGCTATTCAATATTTTATTTAATAAGTATAATAAATATTACTGACTATTTTTTTGTGTAGAAAGGCAAATATTTAAGTAAGTAGAAGATATTATTATAAATCTCTTTCGAAATTTCAATTCTCTATTTAAAAGAAAGGAAAGACCAAAGTAACGTAGCAAAAAAATACTTTTTTTTATTTTGAAATAATTTCTTTTAAATTCTTTATCTTCAATCATTATTAAAAAGTAGATCATTGTGTCTTTTGTCTTTGATACATGTGTATATGTCATACTCTGTGACATAAATAAAATAAATGTTGATTACAGATAATTATTTCAATGTTGAAAAGAGTTTTCAAAATATATTGTTAAGACCATATATATTTAATAAGAATGATTACAATGATTGTTTTTTTCAATAAGGTGGGTGATGATTTAAGTTATTATTTTTACGTAGCATTTTTTTATATCTACTTAAGACTAGACAGGTACAATTACATCAAATACTTTCGTTGATAATAAATAACTTAGCACATATCGCATCTTAAATAAAAATAAATGTATAAAAGAAACTTAATTTATAAAAATAAATTTAATATCTCATCGTTTATTAATAAGTAGAAATATTATATAATTTACTCGCACAGATAACTTTGCAATGTGAATATTTAAAAGGTCCAAAAAAATGTATATATACACTGGGCTGTTTAAATTATTTTTAGCTTTTAAATATCTAAAATCCATAAAGAAAAATATAAAGGATATTAAAAATTATGGAATACTTTAGCTTCACTGGTTACTAAATAAAAAAATATGAAATTTCGTCTATGAATTGTATTAAATTGACGCAAAAAATGTTGCCATATGAACCGTAACAGACTTAGGCAAATTCGTATTAATATTTTTACTTTAATAAATTCAGATATATAGATAAACACATAATCTAGTATTATTTATAAATACTAAATATGTTGCGATCTATACAGACACTTATTGTTTGGAAAATAATATATTTATTTTTATAAAAATAAAAATATTATTCTATCCAATTTTATCAATATTTCTGTAACCTTTGATAGCGAAAAATACAGAAAATTGCGTTATAATAATCGTCTAAATATTTAGTTTTTATGA
Organism: Morpho achilles; assembly: GCA_947086495.1. NCBI lineage: Eukaryota > Metazoa > Arthropoda > Insecta > Lepidoptera > Nymphalidae > Morpho > Morpho achilles. The sequence goes on from CAMTZB010000020.1 coordinate 15,133,096, forward strand.
AATACACTTTCTACCTAATATATCATTCTGAGCAATTAAAATAAGAAAACATTACATTTAAAAAGTAATTTTGATCCATTATCCACATAATGAAAAAGAAATACCACTTCTTACTGGCCCTTTTGGTAGGTCAATGCATTTTCCGAACCAACAGTAGAGTTAGCGATTCAAAAACATTTGTTAATTACTTGAGTAACGGAAATTTTGAATTTGAATACAACATGCAATTGAAGCTGGCAGCAGATCTCAAAACAATTTCTCTATTTTTATTGATTTGTCCAAAAGGAAGGAAAAGCTAAAAAGGAGTTGTCCAATGCAAAATCTGTAAAGGATATTCAATTTTAATGACTATAAAACCTATTCTATTACCCCCCGGACAAATAAGTTATAATAGACAGACTGCAGATATTCTACAGTAATAGAAACAGGGAAAATGAATAAAAAGGAAAATCTTAATGACTGTCGCCTTTTAATATTTTTTGCCTTTAAAAAGCCTGTCCTTTCTAATTTAAAACCGGGTAAAGGCCTTCTATAAACCACTATGTAAGTAGGGTAAATTGTTCCATCGTACCCAATGGTAGGACGCCGTCAAAGAGATTACGGGAATCTCCATATTCTTTTACCCCTCCCTCCCTGTTTAGAAATACCTTATTAACTTTAACACCTTGAATATATTCTGTAGTCATTTATATAATTTATTTTGTATAATACAAAAAATAATGAATACTTTTGCTATAATTCGCGATTACAGAAAATCTGTGTCTAAGAGTATAGCGTATCCTAAATTTTCTTGATTTGCAGTGTAATGAATGAAAACTGATAAACTCTACACTTAGCGTAAAATAATTTTATTCTCATTGCAAAATAATTCATTATTTTTGTATATATTTTTTATCTTTATTTGTAAGCGATAGTATTAAAGTAATCTTAACATTTGGAAAATTATGCCTTCTTAAAGGTAGCATGGAGTCTTTAGGATCACGCTTGCTATGTTCTTTTCACTTACAGTTCTTTCACTTTCTTGTTCGATACACAGCACTATAAAACACTTCTAGCACATTTGACACGTCATGGTCCATACCATATTAAGTTATTTCCTCAAGGCGTGACGCCCTATAGGGGTTGCGGCTATGGGACGACCACTCGCGGTCCGCTGGCCAGCAGACGCCGCACCGACTGGTGGTTGTTACCGTCACTACTGGATATATCGCTGGTGCTCACTACTGCCGGCTGGGAGAAGTTCTTGCACAGAACTAACACCTAGAAGGTAAGAGGAGATCTTTAATATTCTTTCTAGTTTAAGGGTGCTGAGTGAAGAAGGACCAAATTTGTCCTAATATCAGTTTACCTGCTAACCATAGCTTATTAAAGTTCTGGAAGCGGTCAAAGTAGCTTTGGTAGTTGTTAAACAGTTACCATTTGGGACACATTTGAGAGCAAATTTCTTATGATTATGGAAAAAGTTACGTTATAGTATGGCAACGTAACAAGGCCACCAAATCCCGGATTATTAATATCTTCTTGTCTTATATTGATCATTAGCCTGAGATCGTTAAAATAAATACGTGAATTGGCATCCATATATATTTCACAGACTTTTAAAGACCTCTCCGATACCGATCTCAGATTAGTCTACATTACAATGATAAACAGATCCTAGTTAAATACCAGGATGATGGATAGACAAAAACGTACACTCTTCTTACCGTGTATACCACACTGCAGAGTCCCATCACTGCCCCAGCGAGCACGTCCCACCAGTGGTGTCGGTGGTCGGTGATTCTGGTGAGGGGGCAGGTCGTCGCATAAATGATGCACAGGACTTGCAGCAGAGGCACCACCAGCACGGTGCGGTTGTGCCAACTGAACGCTCGCCTTTGCAGGTACCACTGAAAATAAATATGAATTAGTGACTGAGTATAATAGAGGCAATGTAGGAGATAAAGGTGGTCTTCAAATTAAAGATGCTTTAATGACGACTTAAGGAACCGTTTACCCAAATGTTCTGTAACCGGTAGACCTTAGTCTATGCAATGAAATTCCAGGTCGATCAGCGAAGATTTAAGTAACCTTTTATCTTAACTGTATGTTAAACGATGGTTGCTATCGTTCCTATATCTTAGTGACTTATCAAAGTCATACCATCACCCCTCCACTACGCATCGCCTTAAACTACGTTCCAGCTTCACAGGAGGTACCCTAAGGATGACTTTATCCGATACTAGTAGAGCTTCTGCGCCCTTCTCTCCCCATTTCGTAACATCGATGTTTCTACAGCCGCCCGTCCCGCCCGGTGACGCTTTAAAAGCCATTAGTGCTAACAGCGTACAGGCAGTTAAAAAATACAAAAAAAGCAACGGATCTTAGGCATTAATCTATTCAGTGCATTAATTGCACGTTGAATATTTCAGGTTTTTTCAAGTCCTACTCTTGTTAATTCTTACCGCTAAGAAGAGACCGCAGTAGATTGACAGTGATGTGTGCGCAGATGGGAAGCTTCTGCTGGAGTCAATTTGCAAGTACCGCGAGAACCTGGTTGATGTGCAGGTGTAGCTGCTTACATACTCCGACCTGTATGATGGAAACAAACGCTTATTACTGATTATAGTCAAAGAAAGATGAAAACCTTCGCATGCTGTTATGACTTCCGGGCGTTTTGAGCGGGGAATCAGTTGACCAGTCGGAGTAAATTCCCAGTGAAGGGGAACTGTTTAGAGAGGTCCCAACCCAGAGGTAGCAATCTTTGGAATTCAGACATGTACTTGCGGGGATTAGAGCAAAGTGCACATTACCCTGGGCCCGCCACCAGTAGTGTTATGAAGCACTATCAGATATTTTAGGTGGTACCCATAAGGGGTTTCTCTGAACATCATCATTCTCCTGCCCTTATCCCTAAGTCTAAGTGGGGTCGGCAAATGTTATAAATATGTTGTTACATGATTTGGTTTGGTTTTAACGACGGGCCGTCTGCCTGACGTCAACGTACCTTAGTCGCTTTTTACGACAACTCGATAAAAAAGCATATTGTTACATGATTTGGTTAGGTATTTTTCCACCAGCCGTCCGCCTAACGTCAACTTACCTTGGTCACCTTAGTCGCCTTTTACGGCCCATCATTAAGAAAAAGGGTGTTTTATTCTACCGAATATCACACATCTATATCTATCAGTCTACTTACCTTAGTCGCCTTTTACAACACCTCGGTGAGAAAGAGAGTGCTTTATTCTACTCAGTCGGATACCACACGGCGGAAGGGGTTTCTCTGATATATATAAATCGCGCGGAAATTGTATTCATATCTTCAAAACTGCTCAACTTACCCATTACAGGTTCTCGCGCGATCAGGTTCGCACAAATCGAAGAATGTGGGCCTAGGTGAGCCCACGACACACTTCAGCACTTCAAGTATGCTCAAGTTGACCACGGCACCATAGATATAGTCCCTGTATATAAACGCGGCCGTTCTAGCGCTTTCCAGAAGTTTGTTTTTCTTCATGGAGTATTCGTCATCCGTGTGTAGGACAGTTTCAATTGCCCATATCTGTAATGGGATGATTGATTAAGTGGCTTGCGAGATGATTTTTGTTACGTAATATTGCGGACAGTGGATGTTGTATTATGTAAGATGTTATTTTTGTTTGTCGACAGTTTAATAATCTTTTAGACTTGCCTTTAAACAAGTTCAATAAAAGTGTTTAAAATACACTTATTCATAAAGATTATTATACTGTTGAGGACTATGTTAATGATAAAAAAGCTTGGATTTAAATTGCGCCCAGCTACGCACTAGATTATCTTGCAATTTTGGATTTGAGAACAATTATAAATACATTCTTGTCGATGCCGATTTTCTTAACGCCTTAAATCAAAATAATCTTTATTCAAATAAGCTCTTTCAAGTATCTTTTTGTTTTTTTTTTTAACTTTTGAATCGTCAACGACCAATATGATTCATTAATCATATTGGTCGTTGACGATTCTGAATCTGAAGCTACAACTGGTTCGGAATGTTGCTCTTACCAAGAAGAACCAGAAGAAACTCGGCGGTCAATATTTTAAACATTTTCAATTTTACATTATTAAACCGCAGTCCTGTATGAAGCTGAAAGGATTTTCACATCCAGACTTTTTTATCTTCCAAATAATCTTCATTTTGTAATATGGTTTACGTACAAGTACATCATACGTAAGTACGTATAATTCTAGTATGGATTGGGGACTTTTACTGTAGAAGCGAATACAAAGACCATCGAATGAGTTGCTAACTCTGTGGAGTTACCTCTGCTGTACACGTCTTCCGTATGTGTGTTCTATTGATATTCTTAGTTCTTCTTAGTCGAAGTGAAGTCTCAAGCCATGAGTTAGCCTAAACAGCATTTTCTAGAACACACTTACAATAATGTAGGGCACGATCACTGTAATGGCAGCCACGAGCGAGATGGACATAGTGTCGCCCGAGTGAGCGAAAGAGAGATCCGGGTCGTTGCACCTGAAGCCGCTGCGTCTGCTTGGTATCGCCCCTACTTCTAGAAGGATGCATACTGCTGCAACTGTGGACAAGAGAAGAAGAATTAAGCTTATTATGAGATAATTTATAGATTTCTACGAGTTGAACAGGTCTCAAAATGTGAGGTACTGCTGAATCAAAGGCAAAATCCAGAAGAGACTAGCAGTGTGAGTTTATTGTTTGAAAGAGAAGATATGAAATTAAGCTGCATAGAAGTAATTTATAGAATAAGGCGTTACTTTGCGGAGATCCATAATACAAAAGTAATAATAAAATTATTTTGCTATTATCCGCGATGAATTTTAGTTAATAACTAGGTTTATAACTTTTGTCTGCATAGAAGTATTATTTAGAGAAATGGGTCATTTTGGAAGTATTGTTAGGAGTTTTTTTTGGAATTTCCGTTATTATAGTACATTCCTAAATACAGCTTTCAAATTTGAGAGTAGAAATGTGTCCAGCATCGTTTACACTTTTTATAATAAAGGCGTTTTAAAATAAAATTAATAGAAACTTTTATCCGCATTTTCATTGGTGTGGTCGGTTGTTGGAATAGGTTGATAATAGATGGCGCGTTTCAATTTCGTCCTATTCCTGTAGAATTAACAGGATTTCTAGCCTACCCCGGTGTATAATGGAATATATGTGCCAATTGTTATTGATATTGGTTCAGCGGATTCCCCGTGAACGAGTAACAAACATACATCCATACTCATAAACTTTCGCATTTATAATATTAGTAAGACAGTATCACAACACCACTCGCGTCGTTGTTTGTCGTCGTTTGAGCGTTAGAATACCCAAAATCAAGGTATCCAATATTATCAAAAGACAGAAAAAAGTCTAATGGTACATTAAAAAACCACTCAGTCTGCTCCAGATTTGAACAAATCTTGGAAAGAATCATGTTAATCTAAGTCCCTAACGACAACTGTGACGCAAAAAAAGCTCAAATAACTTAAAGTACCAAATAAAATATAAGGGAACTATGTCAAAAAAGTAATTGGTGTAAATGAAGTAAGAGTTTAAGATAGTGCTCGTAAAATTGGGCCCAAAACGATATTAGTATAATCTATTATGATGGCCGTTGACTTATTTTTGACTAATTACGTCATTAAAATGCCATTCAACGAACGAAAGCAATAGTAATTCAGTATACAATGTACCTGCACAGCCAGAGCTAAGATAGTTTTATGAACAAACTAGTCATAATATGTCGATAACGAATTCAAAACATTATTTATTCAAGTAAACTTTTAAACAAATACTTTTAAAACGTCAAATCTACTGATGGTTCAGAAAGCTGTTCCTATTGAGAAGAGCAAGCAAGATACTCGGCGGTTGCTCTTTTCAAAATATAATTCTTATTATTAGTTACATTAGCTATGTTAATTAACTATTAACACTATTTAAACTGGATTTGAAAATCCTTTCAGCTTCATACAAGACTGCGCTTTAATAATGTAAAATTGAATTGACTGTGGTTTAAAATAATGTATTATTAAAAATGTTTAAAAGATTGACCGCCGAGTTTCTTGTGATTCTTCTCAGTTAAAGGAACATTCCGAACTAGTTGTAGCTTCATTGATTATATTGATCCTTGACGATTCAAAAGTGCTTGAAAGTGCTTATTTGAATAAAGATTATTTTGATTTTGATTTTGAATAGAGATTTTAACAAAATTTCATGTCTCAACTGTTAAACGTTGAGCAGTTTTCTCTCCTGGAGCTAATCTTAGCAGTAGAATCAGGTCATGCTTATCATAGACATGCTTCGTCATCGGAACTGGATTAAGGATGATTCACGCTACACCGTGTCGCGACCGGGCCGTGCCACGGCCGGGACACGTCCACCGTGCGCCGGCCGTGTCAGTCAATCATGTTACACCGGGCTGTTTGGGTTTAATATTTGCACGACTTATATCTATGTTAAGTGGCTTTTGTCAGCAAGTGATTTCATCTGTCGATAGACTTGACGCCCAAGTAAATATGCATATTTCACAATTTGAATTGGCAGCTATTGCAATTGCCATCGATAATGAAGTATTGGAAATTATTTTATTTGTTATCTAAATACTTAGGATGGCTCATGTCGTAAATCACAGAGCAAATCACACACATTCTAAACAATTTGCATTGTCCATTTTGCTGTTAAGCTGCTAAACTCACTAAGATTTGACGTTGACTGCTCTGCGGGCGCCCGGGCGCATATGTTTATGTTACAACGTGTCGGGGCCGAACCGTGCCGGAGCCGGGAAACAATACCCACCGACATTTTAACGCCGTGCCGGCTGAGTCCCGGCGGCGCACGGCCGGGGCACGGTCAGGCATGAATTACTTTATACAAAAAGTATACCACAATGTTGACCGTGTCCCGGTCGCGACACGGTGTAGCGTGAATCATCCTTTAGTATGTAAAATTTCAGCTTGAGCTGACATTTTGCATACTAATCCAGTTCCTATTGATCAGACACTGGGAAATGGGTCAAATTTAACTCGGAATTTATCACCTTCACATACATATGGCAAGTTGAATATAAGCTTTTTAAAAATATTTCTAAGCAATATGCACTGGTCCTTTTTCCTTTTACCATAATCAAAGTGTTACAAATTTCTTTGTATTCCCATCATTGCTTACACGGCCATCCGTAACTAAACGCTGTGTATTGTTATAATAATATGCGTTTCACAGAAAGTATTCTTAGTAAGCTTAACATATAATTTGACACCGGCTCATTATAATACATTTCCTTTTCAATGCGACGGCAGTAGAGAATTAACACGTTTGACGTCACGCGAACGTGACGTCATAGACGGGTTCATTGCCCTTTTTAGTGGTGACACATTTGCACTTGACCACTAAGTCATATAAAAATGTCATACTATTTAATACTCATTATATGCCATGTATTATCCGGCTGAGTAGAATAGACTACCCTCATTTCTTACGTTGGTGTCGTAAAACGCGACTAAGGTAAGTCGACCCGCCCTGTGGTATCTGCTAAGTACCACAGAGGCCACCCTCATTTTTACGGAGGTGTCGTAAAGGACGACTAAGTTGACCCGCCTTGTTGTATCCGGCTGATTAGAATAGACCACCCTCATTTCTACCGAGGTGTTGTAAAAGGTAACTAAGGTGATTTGACTTCAGGCAGGCAGGTCAGTCGTAGAATAACAAGCCAAAACATTTAACAACATGTTTTGCCGACTCTACTTAGAGTGGGATAATGCAGGAGAATGATGTTTGAGGTTATTAAAATTAAAGTTGACGCAAATGTCGCGTGTAGAGCTTGTTTCTTATATTAAACGTCATCAATTAAGTAAATTATGACAATACTCTGTAATTAGAATGCCCAAAAAAATGTCATGGATAATTTCAACAAACAAAGGGTCGGCAATTAAGTGGCGAGCATTCGGATAAAAACGCAGTGTGCGATAAGGGCAAGGTCGTAACGACGACAGCAAGCGATACTATAAACTTTTATAATGTGCACATAGCGTAAACGTAGATAAATGGCTTCTAATAATAAATATAAAATATATGGAACACTTATACACACGGTCGTCCGTTACCAAAGTAAGTAACTTAAAACTTGTGTTATGGTAGACAGACAACTGGTGAACTGTGTACTAATAACTTTAATAATAACTAATTAATTTAATTTTGAATACATACTTAAATACAAATCACTTTCAATAGTAATACGGCTAACGTTATTGATAACGTTTTCGATTACCTACGTATGTATTCAGATTTGACAGATATAGGCAGAATCAATTGGAGGAATTTAATAATTTAATATTTAATCTTGTACACACACTCACTCACACATATATATATATATATATATATATATATATATATATATATATATATATATATATATATATATATATATATATATATATATATATATATATATATATATATATATATATATATATATATATATATATATATATATGAATTTTTGGAAACGGCACTAACGATTTTCCTGAAACTTAATATGGATGGGGTTTCAGAGGCGATAAATTGATCTAGTTATTTTTTTCTTTTTTTTTTAATTGCATTTTTTTGAGTTGATTGAGAGATATATCTTTTAATAAAATTACGGTCACGCTGGTGCTAATGTGTAATATTCGATGTCCACAAATATTTAGCTGTTATCCGTGTTTGTTAAGTTAAATCTATGTGATCTATCTAAGTATAGGAAGCAAAAACTTTCTCAATCCTTAAATATACTGGTAATATGTGCTGTATTGAGATACATGTATCCTGCATGTATAAGGTATGAGAACGGTTGTTGCTTCCAACCCTTAGCATTACATAGATTTTCTTAAAAAAGTCGGATTATAGCAAAATAATACTATCATAAATTTCTACCATGGAAAAAAGCAAAGTCCGCAATGTAACGCGTACATTTATAAATATAGCTTAGCATCTGTTATCGAACTCATACCTAAGTTCCCATTATACAGAACGTAAGCATAAATTATCACTTTTATTAACATTTAAGATTAACAGCCAAGTGGGAGATAGGTATTCACAGATAAATTCACAAATTTATGGCGGATGTTCTATGGGGCCCTTTGATATGCCGTGGGCTCCATTCACGACGGTCATGGGGTCTTGAATTACAAATTTTTCGATACAAGATTTTCGTTTTAGAATGAAGGCATGGTTAACTTTTATTTATTGTTTTTGGTTACCGTATACCTTGGTTAATTATTGATAACGGTATGTTTAAATTCAAAATATTATTTATTCAAGTAAACTTGTAAACAAGTGCTTTTGAATTGTCAAATTTACTGCTGGTTCGGAAAGCTATTCTTACCGAGAAAAGCCAGCAAGTAACTCAGCGGCTCTTTTAAAAATATAATTCGTATGACTAGTTACATTTAGTCATAACTGTCTTGTATAGGGTTGAAGATTTGCTATGTTCACGCATTCTTTTTATCTAAGTAATCCTCAATAGTATAGTAGGCTTACTGTGTATTTAAAAGTGTTTGTGTATATAAAAGTGTTTGTGTATTTAAAAGTGTTTGTGTATTTAAGTGTTTAAGTATTTAAAAGTGTTTGTGTATTTAAACGTGTTTGTGTATTTGAAAGTGTTTGTGTATTTAAAAGTGTTTATGTATTTAAGTGTTTAAGTATTTAAAAGTGTTTGTGTATTTAAACGTGTTTGTGTATTTGAAAGTGTTTGTGTATTTAAAAGTGTTTGTGTATTTAAATGTTTAAGTATTTAAAAGTGTTTGTGTATTGAAAAGTGTTTGTGTATTTAAGTGTTTAAGTATTTAAAAGTGTTTGTGTATTTAAACGTGTTTGTGTATTTGAAAGTGTTTGTGTATTTGAAAGTGTTTGTGTATTTAAAAGTGTTTGTGTATTTAAGTGTTTAAGTATTTAAAAGTGTTTGTGTATTTGAAAGTGTTTGTGTATTTAAAAGTGTTTGTGTATTTAAGTGTTTAAGTATTTAAAAGTGTTTGTGTATTTAAACGTGTTTGTGTATTTGAAAGTGTTTGTGTATTTAAAAGTGTCTGTGTATTTAAAAGTGTTCTTTAACTGCTGTAATACAAAACTAATGAGAATATTATTTAACCATATTTTTATATTATTTTTATGATAAAATCCGCGTTTTTATCGCGGATTATAGCAAAATAATTCTCATTAGTTTTGTATTATGGACCTCCGCAATGTAACGCCTTATTCTATAAACTTCTGTAATGGCAAAGCTAAAATTGATTGCGAAAGTTATTATAGAATCTTATTATAGGTACCCAAATCCACAAACGACTTACGTACTTTAGCAAGCCGCAAGCTTATGTCGGTTCCTACTTTGTCATTATATACATCGCCAATCTTTTTATGATCATGTATATTCTTATGCGCAAACATTAAATTGCTAAAAATATACTGTGAAACTAATGAACGTTGTGTGGTATCCGGCTGAGTAGAATAGACCAACCTCATTTCTTACCGAGGTGTCGTAAAAGGCGCCTAAAGTAAGTTGACGTCAGGCAGGCGGCCGGTCGTAAAAACGCAGCCAAATCATGTGACAGCATGTTTATAACATGATGTGCCGACCCCACTTAGAGTGGGATAAAGGCAGGAGGATGATACTGTGAAACTAATGTAAGAATAGCTATTTTAATATTATCTTTTACTTTAAGTAACATTCTCCATAAAACTTTATGGAACTCTGGAGTCCATTACGTAAAGTACCTTCTACTTTATTAATATGCTAATGCAACAAATCAATTTCAATATATGCTATTAAATTTGTTAATCAGCTACACTTCCATTACTTATGTAATGGAAATTTGACGGCATTTTAATTTTCCTTTTTAAGTTCCAAAAGCGGAAAAGATGTTTTAGATTATATAATATTTTATTACTGTTATATATTGGTTCAACGTTTTAAATACAACCTTCTTCATATAGTTGGTCGATAATATAAAAAATATTGTGGCCGTCATTATGTGTCATTGAGTTGTTCAACAACTTTTTTTTCAATCTTTTCATCAAATTTCAATCTTTGGGAAAATTGCTTTATATTATTGCATAAGCCATCATTATCCTCCTGCTCTTATTCCACTCTAAGTGGGGTCGGCACAACATGTTATAAACATGCTGTCACATGATTTGGCTGCGTTTTCACGACCGGCCGCCTGCCTGACGTCAAATTACCTCTGTCGTATTTTACGACACCTCGGTAAGAAAGAGGGTGGTCTATTCTACTCAGTCGGATGCCACACGACGGGTCAACTTACCGTAGTCGCCTTTTACGACACCTCGGTAGGAAATGAGGTTGGTCTATATTCTACTCAGCCGGATGCCACACGGCGGGTCGACTTACCTTAGTCGCCTTTTACGACACCTCGGTAATAAATGATGGTGGTACTATTCTATTCAGCCGGACACCACACGGCATACGTAACTAGTAATAAGTATTAGAAATTAGAAATTAGAAATTAGAAATTAGCGGTAGAGTTGACGATTGAAAAGCACTTGGTAATAAGTTTACTTGAATAAAGAATATTTTGAATTGAAAATTTGTATCGTAATATATTTTAGTTAAAAGGGTCATCATTCAAATGAAACTCTATTCAAGAGCAAATCTATCTACGAAGTACCGTAGCGACGTTTCTCAAAGAGACATTGTTAATTTCCTGTCAGTCAACTGAAAAAGGGTCTCCGAGATAGGATCTAGGGCACTAGTGCGATGCAATTGTTGATTCATAGTTGCATGTTGGGAGCATACGCTTGCAAAACACGGGCGTTACCGTCTTAAAACGACTACAATTTAACGCGTAAGGATAAAAAGAAAAAAAAAATAGCGTAAAGAATTAAGAAACGCCATTAAAAAGTATATATGAGAATGATCATAGTGCTGGAGTGTATTTTTTGTGAATTTTTCAAATAACCGCAAAATATTAATCGTGAATTCATTAACATTAAATTACCAATTGTCATCCAAAATTTGACAGTTGGTACTCTTATAAAATTATCATATTTAAAAAATGCAAAAATTCACAACAAATAAATACTTAAAAGTTACTTTAACATAGGTCTATTTGCTAAAGTTATTTTGAAAAAGTTTATTCTTTACATATGGTGTTTTATTGACACAGCTAATATTTTACTTATATATGAAGTACACTTCCTGTACTAAAATATTGCATGTGCGTCAATGTATATATTACTTATACATTAACATACTTATATAAATATGTTATTTTTGTAATAAACAATCCTTATAGACAACGGTTAGAACTAATGTTTTTTACGTATTTCATACTGTAATTTAGTTTGCCAAAGTAAAAAAAATTATGCTAAAGGTGATATCCTTGATTTATTTATCAAAGTTAGTAAAAAGGATTAAGAAGACAAAAATTTACTGGCAATATCCTTTCATTAAAATATTTTATTGAGTACTTATAATGACCGCCGTTTGGTATCCGGCTGATTAGAATAGGTCTCCTTCTTTCTTACTGCGTTTCGTAAAAGGCGTCTAAGGTAAGTTGATGTCAGGCAGGTCGTAAAATACCTAGCCGAACTGTGACAACATGTTTATAAAATGTTGTGCTGATCCTACTTAGACTGGAATAAGGGCATCAGGATGATGATCGACTATTTATTTGGAGAATAGAGCGTTTTTAACTGGACACGCTGCGTACGCGGTAGGTATCTGTAGCCGTGTGTTTACATGATCGGAAATTGATGGTTACATGCAGTGTCCCGACCTCCATAGTACAATTGAACAGAGGCGGCCCCATTGAAAGTGCATCTCATTGATTAATGAGTTTTCGATTACTTGTAAGTACGTAATCAACTATAAGAACTTACCGATGTTATTGATAAATGTAGATTAGTTACATCTAAGTTTAATTTTATTGACTTTATCGTTCTATTTATAATTTCATTTATAAGATTTGATTTTTTGATAGCAAAGCTATTCTTGACTGGCCCGTTGGCGCAGTGGGTAGTGACCCTGCCTTCAGCTCCGCGGGTCGCGGGTTCGATTTCCACCGAGGGCTGACAATTTCTATAAATAAATTTGTTGGTCTTTGAGGCTGGGTATATATTTGTATTTAAGTATGTATTTAAAAATAATATAAGTATATATTCAACAGTTGTCTGTCTACGATAACACAAGTATTAAGTTACTTTGGGGACGGACGACCGTGTGTGTGTCTTATATATTTATTTTTATTATTATTATTTATAATTCGCTATCTACTGAAGTAAATTGACGTTTGCCGCTTTTATATGATACGCGTGGTCTTTTGTATGACATTACAAAACCATTCTTATTAGGAATGCATATATTATATTAACACCCGACACTAACATTTATTGTTCGACACAAATATATATCTCCGGCTCTACACAAGCAACAGGTTTTTATTAAATTAGCGTGCAGCATCCACTGACCCTCTTCCACAGCACAATAAAGCTTTTTCAACCAAAACCTGTTTCAGAACTTATCGCGATCGATATAAAGTCGAACGTATACTCCGTTTGCATTCAAAAGCGAGACACTGCATTCCGTTCAAGTAATTAGCGAATAACAAACGTGGTCATTGAATGCTTACAGTCTCTATAGTTTGATTCATGTAAAGCAGAGACTTGTATGTGCTAATCTTACTAACATTATAAATGCGTTTGTGAGTTTGTTGAGTTAAGTATTATGGATGTATGTTTATTACTCTTTCACGGCGAATCCTCTGAACCAATATCGATGAAATTTGGCACAATTATTCCACATACACCAGGGTAACATATATGTTACTCCACTTCTATACCCAAAATGGTATAGAAATCCATAGAATGACATTGAAAAGCGCCATCTAATATCAACCTATCACGCGACAACAATCCTCAAAAATGAGTTGCTGGTAAAATCAAGTAATCAATAAACGGTTTGAAATAAACTCGTTTGTTGTTGTACTTCTCCTAAACTTACATAACTGTAGAACTTGGTTTGTATAGTGGATTTACGTTAGGAATGCTACGCGAAATCTTTCCGGCCAAACTCAGTGCATTAACACCAAAGTCTTCCAACATTGTGTGTTGCTAATGATGGATGGATGGATGGATATAGATCTGAGAGACACTCAGTGGGCGATAGAGCGTGGTAGGCTTGGATTTGATTTATAATAACATAACAACATCAGTAATGAAGAGACTTGAACACGAATATTAGCTATATAGCGTGTCGCGTAGCTGAAGGCCGGGGTACATTATACGACTTAACGAGATACTTTGCGGACCTAAGGTGCTAGGGAAGTATCACTGCACCAGTTAAGTCACGTTGGTAGACACCCTATGGAGTGGACTGACGACCTTGAAAAGGTCGCAGTGAACCGTTCGATTCAATCAGCATAGAATGATATGGCCCCATGGCCGGCAGAAGATATACATATGAAGGAAAAAAAGAAGATCATTAAGAACGTTTAGTAATGTATGTATCAAATAATTTTCTATATTGTAGACAGCAACATTTTTAATCAGTGTTTTAATTTATTGTTGCTAGCAACACTTCATAATTACCTCTCATCTAGAGTATAAAAATAGTCAGGTCAAGAACAGAGGTCTCTTTTACCATCGGTACTTGCGTGCGAAAGCTCTGTTAGTTAATGTGTTCACGTCAGCCATTTTGTTTGTTTGGTTACAAATGTATTAATTTTGTTCTCTTTTTATAAGTCCTACTTTGGATCCTAACAATATCATAATTACAAAGATGTCGCCATGACGTTAACATCTTCTTTGTAACCGCACAAGACGCTTTAAATGAATACGTAAGAATTAATAACAATAAAAAGGAGGGTCAATGTATTGACCGAGCTTAACTTTTGAGGTCATAAGCTAACATTATAGTAATTGATAGAGAACCGAGTAGGGTTGTTCGGTTTTATTTAGTAATAGTAATAGTGGAAAGTCCACTACGTCGGACTATAGATGTATTTTTATTTAATATATCGTCAATAGTTTCCGCAGCGCATGCGATGATAGATTTTAATGACTTATTGTTTTACATCTTATTATATTTTTATTATTGATTCTTATTTTTTTAGTGTAATATAGCCTATGTTGCTCAGTAAAGATGCAGCTTTCCAATCGTGAAAGAATTTTTTAAATCGATCCAGTAGTTTTTGTGTGAAAACATTACAAACATACATACAAATTTTTCCTTACAGTTACTTAATGACTGCTCTTGCCGTGATTATTTATTACACGTAGGTAAATAATATTACAGACCTCCAACTCGCGAATATAATAAAAAATACGACACCTTATATATAAGTAAAAGACCTTACATACCGTTTAACTAACTACATAATATCTCACAACATG
This sequence comes from Morpho achilles, assembly GCA_947086495.1. Taxonomy (NCBI): domain Eukaryota; kingdom Metazoa; phylum Arthropoda; class Insecta; order Lepidoptera; family Nymphalidae; genus Morpho; species Morpho achilles. The sequence continues at coordinate 15,148,457 of CAMTZB010000020.1, forward strand.
AAGAGTTACGCTGGTTAATAAAAATAACAAATGACTTTTAATCCATGAAAACACGTGTTTAGTTTTGCCTAGTATAAATCAACTCAGAATTCTTTAGGTAATACAAAAGCTAAATTTGCGATGTTTTAATTACATGCGTAGTTTAATTAATGTAATCGGCAAATTTCATGATAAATTATTGTATCGTTTGATATTGGTTCATCATTCATATTGTAGTGGAAAGATATGCCCTTATCCCACTCTAAGTGGGGTCAGCACAACATGTTATAAATATGTTATCACGAGATTTGGCTACGTATTTACAACTGGCCGCCTGCCTGATGACAACTTACCTTAGTCGTATTTTACAACACCTCGGTAAGAAAGACGGTGGTCTATTGTACTCAAATGGACCTCACATGGTGGATCAACTTACCTTAGTCGCCTTTTACGACACTTCGGTAAGAAATACGGTGGTCTATTCTACTCAATCGGGTACCACACGGCGGTTCGACTTACCATAATTGCCTTTTACGACACCTCGATAAGAATGACGGTGGTCTATTCTAATCAGCCGGATACCACACGGCAGGTCGACTTACCTTAATTGCATTTTACGACACCTCGATAAGAATAACGGTGGTCTAGTCTACTCAACCAGATACCACACGGTGGGTCAACTTACGGTAGTCGCCTTTTACGACACCTCGGTAAGTATGACGGTGGTCTATTCTACTCAACCGGATACCACACGGTGGGTCAACTTACGTTAGTCGCCTTTTACGACACCTCGGTAAGTAATCAGGATGGTCTATTTTACTCAAACGGACACCACACGGCGGACTTCATAATAGATGGTGCAAATAAATATACTTAAATCAAAGGTGTCCGTCGTCATATGTACGTGCCTTAGCCTCGCCAGTACATAAATGACGGGAAGTGATTCCTAAAGCGTAGCAAAATGTATATATTTTTATCTTTTGGCAAACAGGAAGCGTTTTATAAACATTTGTATACAATGTGTGTCGTGTAAGATATGAGTGTAAATTAAATATAAATAAATATATGGGACACTTACACACACGGTCGTTCGTCCCCAAAGTAACTTAATACTTGTGTTATGGGTGACAGACAACTGGTGAATATATACATATAATTAAATACAAATATACACCCAGATTCGAAGAGCAACAAATTCATTCATAGAAAATGTTGGCCCTCGGCGGAATTCGAACCCGCGACCCGCGGAGCTGAAGGCACTATCCACTGCGTCAACAGACCAGTCAAATATATCTATAAATTGAATCACGTTTGCAAAATACTCTAGGGATTAAGAGTAAATCTTTTTATAGAATAGAAGTGAAATGTGTATTGTTTATTTATGATAAACCACCTTCATTTCTTACCGAGGTGTCGTAAAATCGACTAAGGTAAGTTAACCCGCCGTGTGGTATCCGGCTGAGTAGAACAGATTACACCCTCATTTCTTACCGAGGTGTCGTGAAAGGCGACTAAGGTTAGTTGATCCCCCGTGTGATATCCGGCTGAGTAGAACAGATCACACCCTCATTTCTTACCGAGGTGTCGTGAAAGGCGACTAAGGTAGGTCGAGCCGCCGTGTGGTATCTGGCTGAATAGAACAGACCACCTTCATTTCTTACCGAGGTGTAACAGGCGACGTAAGTCGACCTGCCGTGTGATATCCGGTTGAGTAGTATAGACCACCCTCTTTCTGACCAAGGTATCGTAAAAGGCGATTGAGGTAACGTCAGTTACGCGGCAGGTCGTAATATACCTAGTCAAATCAACAACATGTTGTGCCGACCCCACTTTAAGTGGGATAAAGGTAAGAGAATGATGATGATAATGGGATCACTCTACATAAAGAACGTTACCGTCTCCCCTCTTATTTGGGACTAGCAATTGTCAACGGCTCCATCTGCATGGAAAGATTAAAACCATAATAAAGTAGGTATTTTGATTACCGTTAACTCAGCGTACGCAAAGCTTTAAATTTTGCCGTTTTCGTACTATTTTTTATTGCTGCTCCTCTCCTATTCATCTTAGCGTAAAGTAATTTAGCCTATAGCCTGAATAAATGGACTATCTTACACTGAAAGAATTGTTCAAATCGGTCCAGTAATTCCTAAGATTAGACCGTTCAAACAATCAATCAAACAAACTGTTCAGCTTTATATATTAGTATAGATATATATTTGCAACTTATATCTGCAATAACGATGCAAATAACAGACAACGCAATCATTTAAGTACTTGTGAAAATTTTATTGTTTCACATCCATAACGGAATGCGCCAATATGTCTGGCGCCGTTTCAAACAGGCAACAAAACGATTCAGCAATTTGTTTTAGTTTGAACACGAACATCAGTAAAACTGTTATGCAGTGATTGCTTGTTTATCGTTCGTTGTCCATATATAACCTAGCTATAACCTAGTAAGTAGCGGCCTGTTACCCACTGCTGGGAATAGGCCTCTTCTCACCGTTTTTGGAGAGAAGGTTTGGAGCTAAGACCTACCACGCTGCTCCAATGCGGATTGGTAGGTTACACATATCCCCAGAATTCTCTAGAGATATGCAGGTTTCCTCACGATGTTTTCCTTCACTGAAAAGCGTGTGATAAATTGTAATTATCAATAAGACACATTAGTTTTTAAGAGAAAACCTCTTTGGTATTTGCTCGGGTTTGAACCCGTGACCTCCTCGAAAGAGTCGCACGGTGTTACCGCTGGGATATCACAGCTTCCTAACCTACCTTTATAACCTAGTACCAAGTACCAACCAAGTTGTAGGACTATCCGCCTGATCCGACAAAAGTCTATCCGCCTGATCTGAGTGTCTCTGGGACCAGACGGGTTTGGCGATATAAGTCAGCAGACTGGGACGAGATGCGACACTTTTTCGCATGTTATCCTTGGCAGGGAATATGTTTCTCTTCTAATGATCCGTCGAGTTGTGAGAATGCTATATCGGAGGTAATTCGTCGAGCTATGGAATATTTCATAACTTATGCGGATTTACCTCTGAATAGTAAGGCTCCCCGATGGTACAACGCTGAATGTGCTAATGCAGAGGCTATAAAAAACTCGGCGTTTGTAGCCTGGGTTGAAGCCCGATCTCACAAATCTCCTGACATAACGGCTAAGAAGAGAGCATATAACATTGCTGCTAAGTCCTACAAGAGGGTCCTTAAGAAAGCTAGATTTAACCGCATCAATCGAATCGGCACTAAATTAGCATCCTATCCTCGTGGTAGTAAAGCTTTTTGGTCGCTTGCGAGGTCGGTTGAATCGAACTTTTGCAGTACAACGCTGCCGCCACTGCTCAAGCCAGATGGGGCACTGGCCTTTTCTGCAAGTGACAAAGCAAATTTGTTTGCTAGGTTGTTTGCAGAAAATTCACGTCTCGATGCGGGAGGTGCCACTCCACCACACCTACAACCTTGCGATACTGCCATGGCAGAAATTCGAATTCGCCAAAAGGAGGTGTTGAGAGCTCTTCGCAACTTGAATGTGAATAAAGCCAGCGGTCCCGATGGCATACCAGCAATTGTTCTGCGGAATTGCGCTCCTGAATTGTCTCCTGTTTTGACACGCTTGTATCGCCTCTCTTTAGAAACTGCTCATGTCCCAAAAGCATGGAAGACTGCCAATGTACAACCAGTACCAAAGAAGGGTATTCGTGCTGATCCGGTTAATTATCGCCCTATAGCAATCACCTCCGTACTTTGTAAGGTTATGGAGCGTATATTAAACAAAAAGCTCCTGGCATACCTAGAAGAAAACGAACTTTTGTCGGATTACCAGTTTGGTTTTCGTAAGAATCGTTCTGCGGGAGATCTTCTAGCGTATGCCACTCATATCTGGGGTGAAGCTATTGAGAATCATGGTGAGGCTCTCGCCGTGTCCCTTGATATCTCTAAGGCTTTTGACCGTGTCTGGCATGAAAGTCTCCTCGGCAAGCTTCCTGCTTATGGACTGCCTACTACACTCTGTAACTGGATATCAGATTTCCTCAATGAAAGATCATTTAGAGTAGTTATTAACGGCTGCTCTTCCGATTTAATGACCACCAATGCTGGTGTACCTCAGGGATCAGTTCTTTCCGCCACGCTTTTCTTGCTGCACATTAACGACCTGCTAAGTCCCGTTATCTTTGGGTACGCAGATGACAGCACTGTGACGGAGAGATATATGTCCAGTTCCAGAGCTAATAGTGCTGAGATTATCAAACAAAGAGAGGCTATGGTTGAGCGCATTAACTTGACTCTGAAAGAGGTTTCCAACTGGGGCGAGGCCAACCTAGTCAAGTTCAATGCTACCAAAACTCAAGCGTGTCTGTTCACCGCCAAAAGGAGTTCTTTCACCTTAACTCCTACTTTCCGAAATATATCCATACCGATAGCCGATAGTGCAGAGCTTCTGGGTATTGAAATAAGCTCCAAACTCAACCTGGGTAAATGCATCGAGTCCAAAGCAAAAACGGCCGCTAAGAAACTTGGAATCCTTAACAAAGTCAAGCAGTACTTCACACCAAAACAGCTTCTTACGTTGTACAAGGCTCAAGTACGTTCGTGTATGGAGTACTGCTGTCATTTGTGGGATGGATCGGCCAAGTACCAGCTGGATGCTTTGGACTCGGTGGACCGACGTGCCAGAAGGCTTATTTCCGATAAAACCCTGACCAGTGCCAAATTGCACAGTCTTCAACATCGGCGCAGGGTTGCCTGTCTTTCGGTCTTCTACAGGATATATTTCGGAGAGTGTGCTGAGGTACTCCACAACCTAGTTCCTCCATCACCTTTCTATCATCGCACCGCAAGGCATCGGGAGAAGTTCCACCCTTACGTCATTGACCTCCCTCGTAGACGCACGGAGCGCTTTGCGTCCTCTTTCTTAATGCGCACAGCAAGGGAATGGAATTCTCTCCCGGCATCTATCTTTCCCGGTTCATTTAATATGGGTATCTTTAAAGCTAACGTAAATAGGCATCTTCTAGGCAAGCGCGCTTCATCTTAGACTGCATCATCGCTTACCATCAGGCATGATTGCAGTCAAGCGCTCGCCTATTACGCAATAAAAAAAAAAAAAAAAAAAAAAAAAAAAAAAAAAAAAAAAAAAAAAAAAAAACTATGTTCGCGTCAACTTAAGCTTTCAAATACCCTACATTATGGGTTGTTTTTTTCTGTTTCTCAACGACAAGCCTCTAAATAATTTATAGAATTAGGCGTTACTTTGCGGAGATCCATAATACAAAAGTAATAATAAAATTATTTTGCTATAATCCGCGATGAAGTAAAATAGAAAATATATACAATACTAAATGTAGAGTGGAGGTTTGTGCATGTTTTTTACGACTCCTGCATGCATCAGGTATGATAACCGATTGTCCACTCTACATTTAGCATTATATATATTTTCTATTTTACTTCATCGCGGATTATAGCAAAATAATTTTATTATTACTTTTGAAAAGCCTCTAGTTAGCTAACGTTAGCTGTGCCTGCGGCTTTGCTCATGAAAAGCTGTTTTCAAAAGAAAAATGGGTTTAATTCTATGTTAAACTGACGTATAAGCTATAATTGTGGTAAATATCATCAATATTGGTACATAGGATTAGGTAAGAAAGCATAAAATAAAGACGCTTTTTCTGACAGACAGACAGATCTTTCGCCATTATACGTAAATATTATATTATATTATCGTTAAGCTTTTCCTCGCGGCAGTACCTTTTAAAGCTGACCGCGCATTTCGCAAACAAGGCATAGCTTATAATGTTCACCTTTTCACCGTAATTACAATCTTTTGTCATCGGCGGCACCGAAAAAGGTACGGTATTTGATTACTTGCAACTTTTGTACCTACCTGTATGTAATACAGAAATACAGAAAGCCTACTATACTGTTGAGGATTATTTAGACGATAAGGATGCGTGGATCTATATCCACGATACTGTCAGACCCTGATAGAAACGATTAAATGTAACTAGTATTACGAATTGTATTTTAAAAAAAGCAACCACCGAGTTTCTTGCTGGGGTCTTCCCGGTAGGAGCAGCTTTCCGAACCAGCAGTAGAGTTGACGATTCAAAAGCACTTGTTTACAAATTTATTTGAAGAAAGAATATTTTGAATTTAATACTAAAAGAATACAGTACTATCCATTTTCATACCTGATACATGCAGGATTCGTAAAAACAAATGCACAAACATCCACTACCGCCACCACAATACACAGTCAGTACACACGTTCACTATCACAAACTCAACAATCGTTTCGCAAGCAACCGAAGCATCATCACGAGATAGACACCACGTTTAGGGTTGCCACCATTTTGTTGGAGAAAAATAGCTATTTTTTTTGTTAAATCAAAAAATATAGTACTATTAGCAAATTCAAGAAAACAAAATACTACACATCAATTTTCAGTCATTATTTATTTTAACATGAGTATTTACTATAACTTTTCTTTGGCCATCAAGGTTGAGTAGTTCCTGAGATTAGCGCGATCAAACAAACAAACTCTTCAGCTTTATATATTAGTATAGATTAAAAAATAAACGAGGAATGTGCGATAAATTGAAAAACGAGACGGAATCCATTCCAGTTACATCAATAGAGATCCGATTGCATAAAAAGGTCAGTGTTTCGACATCGCTAATGTAAACATATCACTGTCTACACGAAATAACGTTGTAAAGAAAATACAATTAAATTAGCTTTTACCCGCAACATCGTTTGTGTGGACTGTTGTCGCTTGATAGGTTGATAATGGCACATTTCAATGTCATACTATTCCTGTAGAATTAACAGGATTTCTATAGCCTATATGTTACCCCGGTCTATAAGGAATAATTGTGATGAATTTCATCGATATTGGTTCAGCGGATTCGTCGTGAAAGAGTAACAAATATAATTCAATACTCATACATTTTTGCACTTATAATGTTAAATGGTGAAAGTGTATTTTTAACAGTATTCAACATTTTTTATTTATATTGACAGAATAAATAAATGAATAAGCGTTTAAGCGGCGGTAGCGGAATGGTTAGGGTAACGGACTTGCGATCGAGAGGTCGTGGGTTCGAATCCCGGCCATTATACTACCGACGTGAACCCACTCCTAACACAAGCATTTAGCTTAGCTGGAGGGGTTAACAAGTTTACTAGTAATTTGTAACCCAAATTTCTAGTAACCTTTATATAAAAAAGAATAGGTATTTAAAGGACGTTGGTAAGTAACTTAATACTTGTGTTTTGGGTGACGAACAACTGGTAAATATATACATAAATAGTTTAAAATAATTAAAATACAAGAATGCTTGCATTTTTAAACCATTTTGTTCGTGGAGCCTATCCTCCTGATGATGCTTCGGTTTCATACGATCGTAGAGGCTGTGGTAGTGAGTGTGTGTAGTGCTTGTATGGAGTGTTTGCATCTTGTGATTCGTGTGGTGGCTTGTCCTGCATGTATGCGGTATGTGATTGTTGCCTGCTTCATACACTTAACATTGCATGTATTCTCTTAACAAACGCGGATTACTCAAGGTCTTAAAAAATTGTTTATAAAAACGGTGGCCTTCGACGGGAATCGAATCCGCGACCCGCAAGGTAAAGGCAACATCACTGCCACTTGCACCAACAGGGCACTTAAATAATTCAGTATTTCAATAAATAGTTGTATCACTCGGTCACTCACACGCTACAACAATAAAATCATAGTGTGAATCAGTCATCTAAAACTGTAACGGAGAAATTGAATTATAACACTGTAGTGTCTACCAAATATATCGCGAGCTAAACAGAACAATTATCATAGCGGTGTGTATATACCTGTTACGTTATTGGATAAAACCGTTATTTTGATTAACGAGAAACCAAAAAGAAAGAGAAACGAGAAATTAAGACCAAAAATCATCATCATCCTCCTGCCCTTATCCCACTCTAAGTGGCACATGTTATAAATATTGTGTCGAATGATTTGGCTACATGTTTACGACCGGCCGCCTGCTCGGCATCAACTTATATTACTCTCCTGTGTTAATCGTCTGTCTTACTGTGTTAATCGTATTAACGTTTAACTTATGTTAAACGTTAATCGTATTAACGTTTAACTTATGTTAAACGTTAAGGAGTTCTCTCATCTGAAGCCAATGCTGACAGCAGCATCAGGACATGACATGACATGACAGGACACGCACAGGTGGGGCACGATCTCTCCTTGCCCACTGTTGTTCGTGCCATGGTGAGTTCGTGACTGGAAGAGATCGTGGGCAGCGATGGCCTCCTTCTGCGAGAACGTAATCTCGCGGAAGGAGGCGGCGGGGCGGATCCGGGAAGACGAGTCCTTGGATCCGATCCGCCGCAGGCGAGCGGGGCGCAGACGACTCGCTGAAGCCCGTCGTATGCCGCCCTAACGGGGACCCTTGGGTGTTCCGAACGGGGTTTATCGGACGCCCTCCTGACAAGATCCCCGAGGCGGTCGATGCATCTGATGCTCCCGATGCATCGATTACCGGAGGGAGGGGCCAATGTTTAGAGAAGCCCCGACCCGGAGGTGGCGCTCTCCGGGGTACAGAGCTGCTGCTGGCGGGGATGGGAGCAATGTTTACATAGGTGCCCTGTCCCCGCCAGTAGCAGCGTGGTGGAGCACTGTCAGGTTTTTAGTATGTGCGAGTCCGACATACCCGCCGGTCATTCCCGTCGGGCGGTGATGACCCATAATGGGTTTTCCTGACATAAAAAAAAATCAGGACATGTTTATCATAAACATGCATTATCATTTGATTTTGATCAGTAATTAAAATTTTAGCTCAACCAGACCCCGGAAAGTGAGTCAAATTTAGCTTGCAAGAGTCCACCTTCACATACATACGTTGAAAGTTCTAATTCTTTAATAATTATTATTAAAAAGTGGAATCAAGGTATCAATTTTCATGTCATAACAAACTTCTAACAAATTATAACTAAGGAAATTGGTCACAGTGTATTTCTGTTGCGTATAAATTAGTTAAACACCATTTAACTCGACGTTAGATGATATAAATATTTGCTTTTAAGAACGTCAGCAGCTGCCATAAAGTCGCGATATGTAGCTTTAATAGCACGATTTATGACTTTATAAGCTAACAGCTCGTAAATAGGAAATAACTTAGCTTCTGACGCTTGATAGTTTTATGGGTTTAATAAGATTATTTTAGTATGTAAACATAGTGAATTTATGAAGAGAACCGAAATATACTGATTCTGTTGCTTTATCAACGGCAAGTTGTACCCGTACTGTGTCGTATGAAAAGAAAATTATTTCTTTCTTTCTTAAAATTATTTATTCACACGATCGCAAACTGAAAATGGCTAAGTTCTATTTTTGCAATACAATCATATCAATTGAAAGTTAACTGAAAAAATGGAATAACATCTTTTTGATCGACCCATTGGCGCAGTTCTCAGTGAACCTGTCTTCAGCTTCTCGGGTCGCGGGTTTGATTCCCGCCGAGGATCAACATTTTCGAAAACAATTTGGTTCTTTGAGTCTTAGTGTTTTATGTATTTAAGTGTGTATCTAAATTTATATCTTACTTAATATTATAAATGCGAAAGTTTATGAGTATGAATGTATGTTTAATCTGCCAAACCAATATCGATGAAATTTGACACAATTATTTCTTATACACCGGGGTGTTTGTTATGTATAGGCTATAGAAATCCTGTTAATTCTACAGGAATAGGATGACATAGAAAAACGCCATCTATTATCAACCTATCACGCGACACCAATCCAAGCGAACGAAGTTGCGGATAAAAGCTAAATTTCAAATTTCATCGAAAAACAAATGCCATCGATATTGGTTCAGTGGATTCGCCGTGAAAGAGTAACAAACATACATACATACTCACAAACTTTTGTTTTTATAATATTAGTAGGATCTAGCACACAATCTATTAAAGGCGCAGCCCCATGTAGTTTTAATAACGATGTAATCATCAATTATAAGTAATATTACCCATTAACTCTAACTATCTCTAACAGTAACAACAATTTGACATTTTGACATTGATCTTGAGCGATATCTGTCAGCCATTACGTCTTGAGATTAGTTCCAGATAAAATGTGTATCGTTTCAGGCAACGTATAGTCACGAACGAAAATGATACCTTAACTTTAATTCTTTTTGATCATTAAGATGAATGAATTGCGACGTGTAAATGCTGTTTGTACTGTAATTTATGTACATGCAAATGATTATATTTTATGCATCTAAGATCGATTTAAATGATGTAAAAAAACAGATAATGTTAATTACAACATAAGAAAGGAAAACGCAAAAAATGAGTTTGAAAGAAAAGTGAAAGAACAGTTAAGAGTATATTTCAGTTCATTTTATTAAAAAAAATAAGTTTCTTTTTTCGATTTATAACATTAAGCCAGCCGTCAAAAATATTATTAGAACTATTTATATCTGTCAAGCCATGATAACAGGTGGGGGTGTCGTTAGAACCATCGGGGGTCATGGGTTCATACCAGTGGTAGGTAACATTGACTTTTCCTGTTAATAACTTATACACTTTATTTACATATTAACGATTTGGCACGCGCTTTTCGAAAACTTTGCGTAGATATAAAACAATTTAGGATATAGGTAGATTGTAGACCCACAGTTTTAAGCTCCTTATCTTTCCAACAACAGAGATTTTCTGCCTAGTATTAAGATTCGACGGCTTGCTTTATGAGGCCTTTACTCAGCAATAAAATAGGGAGATAAATTTAAACAAATAATTTAAAAATTAATCAACCACGGTGTGGTATACGGCTGATTAGAATAGACCACCCTCATTTTATACCAAGGTGTCGTAAGTTAGTCATTACTATCTTGTGCAGTGTACAGAGTAGCTATATCTACGCATTCTTATCGTCATTCAGTTATCATCTTAACATCTTAAAGTGTTGAAATACCACGTCTGAGTAGAATATACCACCTTCATTTCTTACCAAGGTGTCGTAATAGGTGACTAAGATAAATTGACGTCAGTTAGGCGGCCGCTCGTAAAAGTAATTCAAATAATCTAATAATATGTTAAAAACATTTTTAAATTTAAACTATCGTGAGTAGTATTCATAGTTTTTGTATAGAACCGGCTATACTCACGTCTTATTCTATCGGGTTAGCCCGACTAGTTTCGAACCCATCCGGGGCTCTTATTCACGAGTCGCACCCAGCGAGCTGCGGGACGCAGTTCCCGCCGCGATAAAGTCGTGTAAAGAGCTCATGAATAAGTGCCCCGGATGGGTTCGAAACTAGTCGGGCTAACCCGATAGAATAAGACGTGAGTATAGCCGGTTCTATACAATCACTATGTTAAAAACATGTTGTGTTAATACCATTTAGAGTGGGATAAGGGCAAGACAATGATGAATTAAAAAATATAATCAAATACTGTTGTTGGCGACAGTACCGACCACGTCGAAGGTGTCGGCTATCAACAATGCGGGTAAAGTAACTCGCGTTCATCAATTGAAAACAAACACGATCCAACTTAGCTTACACCGTTTTGGTTGGTGTTTATTTTTGAAACCAGAAAAGTATTGATTCGGTTAATTTATTTTGACATATTTAACGTTGACAATTTCAAGCATTTTAAACTGAGGTCCAAGTTTTATACAGGATGGTACTGACCATCGTCATTGTAGTGTTGTCGCCAATGAATTTCGCTTTGTATTTTATAGCAACACTGTCATGAAATGAGTATCGCACCCATTTGATTGAAATGATGGCAGCACTGTGTCGTGTTGTTTCCGGTGGAGTCTTCCTATATATTGCTAAAACGTTTCAGTTGCATGCAGTCTTTGTTCGTCATTCAAGAGAAGTGCATCTTGAAACGGGAATCGTGATATTCCCATTATATCGTGTTATTATATAGTGTGCGCTAACAGTAGCCTAATCCCACTCTAAGTGGGGTCGGCACAACATGTTATAAACATAATTTGGCTACGTATTTTACGACCTGCCTGTCTGACGTTAACATACCTTAATCGGCACCTCGGTAAGAATTATTTCTTAACGAGTGGTCTATTCTACTCAGCCGGCTACCACACGGCACGGTGGAGACGACCTTACGATATCGATTTTTAAGTACATACACACCTCAGCATCATTTATAAAAAAAAAACAATTAATTTAATGAAGTATTTGGGCATTTAGATATTATTTTAGGTTTTTTTTTAATAAACACGATATATAGAGATCAATGACCGTACACGCTATTCAAACCTTGGCCTAAGAAGTAAACAGGTGCAAGGGAGACAAAACTATAATGTTATTGATGGTATTTTAACAATTTTATGCTCGATACGAATGAAGAACTAGGTTCCACTAGTTTAAAGATGGTCGCAACTATGGGCTTTGGGTTCAAAAAAGGTCGCAACTGAAGCCGCTGGATTAAATAAAGATATCTTTGCGATTTTGTGGTGGAGTCTATCTCCTGATGATGCTTCGGTTGCGGGGCGAAACGATTGTTGAGTTTGTGGTAGTGAACGTGTGTTGTGCTTGTGTATTGTGGTTAGCGGTGGTGAGGGTTTGTGCATGTGTTTTTACGATTTCTGTATGTATCTTGCATGAAAACGGATAGTCCACTCTACATTTAGCTTCATATATATTTTCTCAAATTGGCGTTACGCTAAAGCGATCGAGCAGGTTAAAAAATTACTATGCACTACTACCCATGTGTCAGTTACGGAGTGAAACTTTTGTTGAGATTGTGGTAGTGAATGTGTGCGGTGCTGGTATGATGGCGGTCGAGGTTTGCGGGCTTACGAATCCAGCATGTATCCGGTATAAAAACGGATTGCAAACTCTACATTTAGTACTACGCATATTTGCTTTTATCGTAGATTATAATAAATGATATTTTCATTACTTTTGAATTATGGACAACCGCAAAGTAACATCTAATTCTTTAAATTAAGTAGTAATTAGTTAACAACAGTATTAAAATAGCCTGGATTAGAAAATCCTTTCAGCTCCATACAAGACTGCGGTTTAATAATGTAAAATTGAAAATGTTTAAAAGATTGACCGCCGAGTTTCTTTCTGGTTCTTCTCGGTAAGAGCAACATAATAACATAACAAATAATTTTATTATTACTTTTGCAAGAAGAATTTTAAAAAAATATTTCAATTTGTAGCTTGGCAACATTTTGATATACGATTATATCTAACGCTAACCACAAAGCTTATCATATAGACGCTAAAGATAAACATATTTGCGGTATAGTGACCTCACAGCGCGCACGATATCGTGGCGGGTGTCAGCCGTGTCAGGTGTCACATGTCTGACACGGCCACCCAAGTGGAAGACGGGTGATGTCACGGCTATCCCATTACCTGGTCAACCACTTTAAGCATGATAAGGGGTATTAAATGGGTTTAAAATCGACGGTGAAACAGCAATTAACCAAATCACAGGTTCAAATCCAGCCTATAAGTTTTTCTATTAAATACTTAGGGCCTGTTTCACAAGTTACCAATAAAGTTGACTGGCCCGTTGGCGCAGTAGGTAGTGACCCTGCCTTCAGCTCCGCGGGTCGCGGGTTAAATTCCCGCTGAGGGCCAACATTTTCTATAAAAGAATTTGTTGGTCTTTGAGCCTGGGTGTATATTTGTATTTAAGTATGTATTTAAAAAATATATAAGTATATATTCACCAGTTGTCTGAAACCATAACACAAGTATTAAGTTACTTACTTTAGAGAAAGATGACCGTGTGTGTAAAATTCCCATATATTAAACATATTTAATATTTAATTTAATTTAATTTAGGGCCAGTTTCATAAGTTACCAATAAACTGTCAGTTAGCTTATTCGAAACATATCTGACACATATCTCGGAATTTTGCGTTGCTCAGGTTTCTGTTAGGCTTATTCAGCACTTAAAGTCCCTAATAAGTTAACAGGTAGATCATGTGGCTGTTATTTTGTTTATCTGCTGGATAGCAAATACCTATTTCAAAATGGCCGCGATTTTTTTTATTTTACACTTTTAAGAGTCTCTTTTTAGAGATATTTATCTGTTACTTACTTTATTTGTCGGTTAACTTTTTTAACAGTTTTTGAGTGCCTGAAAACGCCTGAAACTGTATGTGGACTTAACAATCCGTTTTAATAACTGATACATGTTGAACTCTTAAAAACGTACTATAAAACTCCACCACCATCACTAGCATTGTACACATTCACTACCACAATCGCAATAATCGTATCATCCCCGTAATCAAAGGATCAGGAGATAGAATCCACGACAAAATCGCATCACTCAAGCAAGCGTAATTGTATAGTAGTTAGTGCAACCTCCACCATTGATTTTTACTCGATAAATGCGTAAGTATGTCTGTGTATTGACGAAATGGTACAAAAATTCATATCACACAATCGATTATTTTAACGCTGTTGTCGCGCACGAAGTCACGGGTTAACCTTGTCTTAATATATATCAAAGAATTTGTTACATCCACTCAATTCGGTAGCTGTAAATGGCTACGCTAACCGCTGTAACCGGTCACTGGACAAATAAAAAGGCTTTCAAACGCACAACAGATAATATTACTGTGTCAACAATGTATCACATAACTAAACGCACAGTCTGTAAAAACCAAACTCCAAAGTCTTCGAACAGTGCGTGTTGCCAATCAGACATACAGATCTGAATTTTGATCGTTAAATAACTTTCAAATTCAAATTCAAAATATTCTTTATTCAAATAAACTTGTAAACAAGTGCTTTTGAATCGTCAACTCTACTGCTGGTTCGGAAAGCTGTTCCTACCGAGAAGAGCCAGCAAGAAACTCGGCGGTTTCTTTTTTTAAAAAATACAATTCTTAATGCTAGTTACATTTAATCGTTTTTATCTTGTACAGGGTAGCCCAAACCCACAAATGACTTAAGTTTGTAAGGTGCAAAGCAGGAGCCGCAATTTTCTATTTATTTTTAGTTAACACTATTAAGGAGAGGCTGATACACAAAGCTTACTATACTGTTGAGGATTATTTAGACGATAAGAATGCGTGGATATAGCTACTGTCCGACCCAGTACAAGATAATAATGACTTAATGTAACTAGTTATAAGTATTATGTTGAAAAGAAAAAACCGCCGAGTTTCTCGCTGGCTCTTCTCGGTAGGAACAGCTTTCCGTACCAGCAGTAGAATTGATGATTCCAAATTACTTGTTTACAGGTTATTTGAATAAAGAAAATTTTGAATTTGAATAGTACCACACTCATTTCTTACCGAGGTGTCGTAAAAGGCGACTATAGTAAGTCGACCCACCCTGTGGTATCTGGTATCAAATGGCAAAGCCAGAATTGATTGCGGAATTTTATTATAAAAACTTATACCCAAACCCACAAACGAATTTCGTACTCTTGCAAGGCGTAAAGCAGGAGCCGCAAGCTTATGTCGGTTCCTACTTTGTCTATTACACACATTCATATTCATATTAAGCCGGATACCACATGGCAACGGATATCTTAAAGGATCGAAAGGCTGAAATGGCAATGGGAAAACCGATGGGCTTTGTGGCCATACGGTGGTAAGATGGCGACCCTGAGCCCCGCATACAAAAACGCAGTTAAGACAGACACCCTATGGAATAGACACCATATGGAATTGAGCTTCTGGGCATTCAAATAAATTCCAAACTTAACTTTGGTAAATGCATCGAGTCCAAAGCAAAAACGGCTGCCAAGAAACTTGGCATCCTTAACAAAGTCAAGCAGTACTTCACACCGAAACAACTTCTTACATTGTACCAAACTCAGGTACGATCGTGTATGGAGTACTGCTGTCATTTGTGGGACGGATCTGCCAAATATCAGTTGAATGCTTTGGACTCGGTGGATCGACGCGCCAGAAGACTGATTGGCGATGAAAACCTAACCGATGCCAAATTGCACAGCTTGCAACATCGGCGCAGGGTAGCCTGTCTATCGGTATTCTACAGAATATATTTCGGAGAGTGTGCTCAGGTACTCCATGACTTAATTCCACCATCGCCTTTTTATCATCGCACCGCTAGGCGCCGGGAGAAGTTCCACCCTTACGTTGTCGACATACCACGAAGGCGCACAGAGCGATTCGCTTCGTCTTTTTTGATGCGCACAGCACGGGATTGGAATTCTCTTCCGGCATCTATCTTTCCCGAAACTTATAATATGGGTACCTTCAAAGCAAGGGTGAATAGGCATCTTATAGGCATGCGCGTTCCACCTTAGACTGCGTCACTGCTTACCATCAGGCATGATTGCAGTCAAGCGCTCGCCTATTAAACAATAAAAAAAAAAAAAAAAAGACCCCGAAACGGCTGGACCAATTTAAATGAAATTATCGACCCTGCGGTTAATTCTGTTAAGTTTGGTGGCGATCGAAGCATTTCTTTGATATCTCAGTGAGCCAGACTGAGCCACAGTAACCTGTGGCCGGGCCGTGTTTGTTTTATAAATCGCTATAATTCTCATAAATCAAACGGCACCGCGCTATATAGCCGCAGTGCATCAATTCAAACAGTCAACGATATTTACTGTTATTACAATTTTATTATGCAATTCAGATATAACCCGAGATGCTACGAGTGTTGCAACCAAATGATATCTTATTGATCTGTTATGCATACTGTGCCGCCCGTGAAAGATGTAAAACTTTATAGTGGATCCAAAGTTTGGGTTTCGGTTTTATAATAAACAAGCTATGCCTGGAATTACAGTTTGCGACAACTTAATGTTAAAATATTGCCGATTATGCCTTGTTTTTTTCTGTTCTAGAAGGAATTTTGGAAGGAAGGAACGGGGATTTGTCCTATATGTAAACTCGGTATATAAGCTTCAATTGTATCAAGTTTCATTAATATTACTCCAACAGTTAGTCATGGAAGCGTGACAAACAGACAGACTTACACATTTTAAAACGGTACCTAATAATGGGTATAGTAGCTATGCTTGTGGAAGTCACTATATTCAATTGAAATTTGTAACATAAAAGTAATTATAATTAGTTAACCATAAGAGATAGAGACATGCAGTCGCGGACTTTTTTGTAGTATTTTTGTAGATCTACAATTCTCTAGTACATTACGACTAAAGCAACCGAATTTTTTACAATCGCGTATCCTCTTTTACACAATTTACATTTAACCATAGTGCACTATAAACCTACACTTTGCGAAAGAATTGCAATATCCTGTAGTAAAAATTATACAAAAATTAGCTCAGTACATTTCGAGAAAATCGATAAAACGACTTTAGGGGACTTTGTTTTATAATATTTTTTTTTAATTAATAATAATAAATATATAGGACACTTACACACACGGTCGTCCGTCCCCAAAGTAAGTTACTTATTACTTCTGTTATGGGTGACAGACAACTGGTGAATAAATACTTATATAATTTTTAAATACATACTTGAATACAAATATTAACCCAGACTTGAAGACCAACAAATTCATTTGTTGAAAATGTTGGCCCTCGGCGGGAATCGAACCCGCGACCCGTGGAGCTGAAGGCAGGGTTACTACCTATAAGTACTAGTAGTAGTACTAATTATAATAATTATGTTTTGAAAAGAGCAACCGTAGAGTTTCTCATCGACCCTTTAGGTTAGCTGCAATTTTCACCAAAAGTAGATTTGATTAAAAAACGCTTGTTAAATTGGATAAATATGATTTAGAATTTGAATTCGTATATAAAACTCACCAAGTAGAAGTATGGGCAGGTCGATCAGCAGATGCCAGAGGATGCTGTGCCGCGCTTGCATCTCAACGGGGGCCGGCGCGCGCTGTTCTGATACAGTCTAAAACAAACATGTTCAAATTTTAACATTAGACAATATTTTTATCTTAATGTACGAGATAAACCCGGCAATTATTTCCATATGGAATTTCCTAAACTATTAGGGATTTAACACAAAAGTAATAATAAATTTTTTTTTTTCTGCAAAAAGGACTTAAATTAAACGTCTGTGAACAGCTCGAGATTATAAAACATAACAATGGCACCCTCATTAACGATCAGATAAATGTTTCTAGTTCAAGCTTGTTACACTTGTTCGCAGGCAAAATGAAATAAATGGTGGGGTTCAACCCATTAGTATATAACTAAGCTCTTTTAGGTATTGCTTCGCTTTGCCATTTTGGTCGTGGAGTCTATCTCCTGATAGATGCTTCGGTCGCGGGGCGAAACGATGGAAAAAATGATTAAATAATGAAAAAACATTGCTATATAAATATACAATAACATGTAAATAATTTCATATCAATACATGAACAATTTTATATTTGCGACCACAAATTTACAAAAAAAAAATCTTTAAATGCGAACTGCCTCCACTAATTGTCTGAATCTATATTGATAAAGTTTAGTCCATTAAAGTTCATATACTCTGCTAAAAATATGATAAAAACTTCCATTTTTCTATGAGGTTTTTATTAACGAATTAAGGAATGAAGTTGCAGTGAGAGTTACATGATAAAAAATCTGATTTTACTTTTAGCAACAGAAAAAAACTTTTTTACTTAGTTTCTTGTAAAATTGAGTATGTATATTTTAACATTACAGTTGACGCCAACAAAGTTCCTGAGAGAACTCGAAGTTTGTATCTTTATATATATTTTTTTGTATTTTATTATTTTTGAGTAAAAGTAAATTTGAGTAAAGTAACGGCCTGTTGCTATCCCACTGCTGGGCATAGGCCTCCACTCTCCATTTTTGGACAGAAGGGTTGGAGCTAAGACCTACCACGCTGCTCCAATGCGGGTTGGTAGGTTACACATATCCCTAGGATTCTCTACAGATATGCAGGTTTCCTCACGATGTTTTCCTTCACCGAAAAGCGTGTGATATATTGCAATTATCAATTAGACACATAAGTTTTAATAGAAAGACTCATTGGTGTCTGCCCGGGTTTGAACCCATGATCGTCTCTAGAGATTCACACGGTCGCACCGTTAGGCCATCACAGCTTTTTTAAATTTGAGTATCGACGATAAAATGATTGTATATATTACTTTCGCATTATAAAATGAGTTCAATGAGTTAATCTTGTATGTATATATTTATAAAGATATTTCATTTCTTACCGAGGTGTCGTAAAAGGCGACTAAGGTAAGTTGACCCGCCGTGTGGTATCCGGCTGAGTAGAATAAACCAACCTCATTTCTTACCGAGATATCGTAAAAGGCGACTAAGTTAAGTTGACCCGCCGCGTGGTATCCGGCTGAGTAGAATAAACCAACCTCATTTCTTACCGAGGTGTCGTAAAAGGCGACTAAGGTAAGTTGACCCGCCGTGTGGTATCCGGCTGAGTAGAATAAACCAACCTCATTTCTTACCGAGGTGTCGTAAAAGGCGACTAAGGTAAGTCGACCCGCCACGTGGTATCCGGCTGAGTGGAATAAACCAACCTCATCTCTTACCGAGGTGTCGTAAAAGGCGACTAAGCTAAGTCGACCCGCCGCGTGGTATCCGGCTGAGTAGAATAAACCAACCTCATTTCTTACCGAGGTGTCGTAAAAGGCGACTAAGGTAAGTTGACCCACCGTGTGGTATTCGGTTTAGTAGAATAGACCACCATATTTCTTACCGAGGGGTCGTAAAATACGACTAAGGTAAGTTGACGTCAGGCAGGCGGCCAGTCGTAAAAACGCAGCCAAATCATGTGACAGCATGTTTATAACATGTGCCGACCCCACTTAGAGTGGGATAAGGGCGGGAGGATGATGACCGACCGAAACACCTCGATAACCCAGGTATTATCCTTAGTTTACGTTAAACGTTGTTATTCTAGTGTAGTCGCAGTAGTTAATTGAGTATTTTAACTGCTTTAGAGATATGGTCGCTACAAGTGCCTACTAATGACTGTTTAACGGCTTCATTAAGGAGCTTAAAGCCGTACAAATATGTTTTATACTCGCTAGGGAGTTACAAAATTACCTATATACTAGAAATGACTACGGGCTTTGCTCACGATCATTATACAAATATCATAATCTATAGAGTTTGTTTTATTTTTTATTATTTATTTACTATAAAAAAATGTTGGAAAAAACATTATTGATAAAAAAGTGTACAAAGGTCAACTTATCCCTATGACAGAGATCTCTGCCAGCTAACCTACGAAGTGAGACAGTTTATAGTTAAAAAAGGTTGGTACGCAAATATCAAACATTATGAATTAGAATTACCTACTAATAATTTCCTTATTTAACAATAAAAATTAAAGAAATATTATATATAATATAATAATTTTAGTTAATAAAGGCAAAGCTAAAATTTATTGCGGAATTTTATTAAAAAATCTAATACCCAAACCCACAAAGTCGCAAGCTTATATACATATTGTGTGTATTATTTACATCTGTATTTTTTCAAAATTATGTAGGGTAAGCTAACCTATTCTCGACACCTAACCAATTACTTGACACCCTAGCAATTTTCTTCCAAAAATAAGAAAATAACAACACAAAATAGTTCCATTCCTACCAATTTTTTTTTAGATAAAATCATAATATCTTACTCTGGCAACATTAAGTTGCAATAAAAATAATATGGCGCCTAAACAGCTGAATTAAAAAGTGCACATAATTAATGAAGTAATAATTTATCGTTTTCTTAAAAAATTTACAAGGTAAGTATCTTACAAATATTGTTAAAACATTGTTTTCAGTCTCAAAAACATCGATTATAGTGATATTGTGGTATTTATAGTCCAAGTCAACTAATCAATCAGATTTATTTCAAAATTTTGTTATAATTGAGTTTGTTTTATGGTGTCAACATATGGGGTCGCTAAAAGTACAAGAATACCAATACATTGACATCCATGTCAATAATTAGGATTTTCTAAAACTAAGGTCACAGAATGGTTAAAGTTTTTTTTTGCTATATCTAAGACTTGTAAACAAATTAAACTACTGATATAACTTGTATAGACCTTTGTTCTAAATTTCGACACTGGTGTCAAGTTGGAATGACCAATTATGGACATTAGTGTCGATAATTGGGTATTGCCATGTCAATAAATGTTCAGCCTAAATGGGTTACTAAAATTAACTTTGTTAAGATTATTTTATGTTGCAGGATTGAATTGAAACATGAAACCTAGAAACCCATCTAGAAATATACAAAAGGAAAAAGTCATACGGAAGAAATATTCGCTAGATAATATAAATAAAGCCGTAGAAGCAATACAAAATGGTATGAGTCGAAAGCTAGCTGCCAAAACTTTTCAAGTACCCCGTACAACATTAATTTACAGATTACAAAACCCTCAACATAATTTACGTCCAGGGCCTTCTCCAGTACTCACCGAGGATGAAGAAAGAAATTTAGAGGACTGGATTAATGTATGCTGCAAAAAAGGTTTTCCGAAACGAAAAGATGATGTAATAAGCAGTGTCAGTGCTTACTTAACTAAGAAGAAGAGGCTTGGCAGATTCACGAACGGGGAAAAATGGTTCAAGCTATTTTTGCAGCGTCACCCTAGTCTTAGTTTCCGGACTCCTGAAGCAATCACAGCAGCTAGTGCTGCTGTTACTGAAAGCGATGTGAGGGGCTGGTTTAAACAGATTGAAAATTATCTACATGAAAATGATTTGTTACATGTTCTTGCTGACCCTTCACGTGTATTAAATGGGGACGAAACGAATTTCCTTCTATGTCCTAAAACGGGCGTAGTTATAGCCCCAAAGGGTCAGAAAAATGTTTACGAAGTCAATACAGCTCCTGCGAAAACATCTTTGACGGTGATGTTCACATTTTGTGCTAATGGGCATCTAACTCCACCTATGGTTATATTTCCTAATAAAAGGTTATCTTCCGATATATCTTCAAAAATTCCTCCAGATTGGGGTATAGGTTTAAGTAATAATGGATGGATGAAGTCCGAAATTTTTCACGATTACATTGAAACCGTTCTTCATCCACATTTAGTCAAAACTGGAACACAATTTCCAGTAATTCTATTTGTTGATGGCCATAAAACGCATTTGACTTATGCTGTAAGTGACCTATGCACAAAATTAAAGATAACGCTCATAGCGCTTTATCCCAATTGTACTAGGCTGCTCCAGCCAGCTGATGTCTCTGCTTTTAAGCCACTCAAATATGGGTGGCAAAAGTCAGTACTAGAATGGCGTCGAACACATACTGCAGAGGCCTTGACAAAAAGCAGCTTTGTACCGATCTTGAAAAGTACAATAGAGAAGTGGATCAAACCTTCTACTATCATAAACGGATTCAGAGCTACTGGATTATTTCCTTGGGATGTAAATGCAGTCGATTTTATAAAATGTCTGGGAAAGTGTTCACAAGAAAAACTTAATACACAAAATGAAATGAAAATAGAAGAAAGAGTGTTGACAAAAAAGCGATTTATAGATTTGATAGGGAAAAATAAAATAGCAGAACTTGAAAGTAATTCACGAATTTCTGAAGATAACTACTTACAAAAAATTTGGGATTTCTTTAAAGGAAATAATATAACTAATACTACTAGCAGACAAAATGACACGACAGATAATGTTATAACTATTGAAGATTTGCCGGTTAATATTAGTGAAGATGATTTGATTCCAGTGTCTCAAGAAGTAGAAATTTATGATGACTCAAACTTTTTGCACAAGAAGATCAATGATATAAATACCGATGACAATGTCTGCCTCTCACAAAACTCGCAATCTATATCAATAGTTCATTCTGCAGAGGTGTACCCTCAAAATAATATTAAACGACCAGTGAGTATTAGAAAACCGATAAATATAAGAGAGGACATAGTGCTAAAAATAGATCCACAGCATGACTTCAACAAAATAGAATTACTTGAAGATACTGTAAACCCTTCCATTCAACTTTCTACAAAAATTTTATCAACTTGTACTCCTGTTAAATTACAAGACATTACATTGACATTAGTGATACCAAAGACGCCACAAAAAAAAGGAACCAAAAATTC
The DNA here is from genome assembly GCA_947086495.1 of Morpho achilles. Lineage (NCBI taxonomy): Eukaryota > Metazoa > Arthropoda > Insecta > Lepidoptera > Nymphalidae > Morpho > Morpho achilles. The sequence continues at coordinate 15,171,451 of CAMTZB010000020.1, forward strand.
TAAAAGGGCTCCTTTTGTTTTAACCTCAGCTGAATGGAAGGCACAAGAACATCAAAAAATTAAAATTAAAGAAGAAAAAGCTGAAGGGATAAGACAAAGAAAAGAAGAGAGAGAAAAAATGAAAGAGCAAAAAGAAGTAAATAAGACCCAGAAGAAAGCAAATAAGCCGAAACATAAAAGACAGACCCAACTGAAGTCAACGAAATAGAAAATTATTATTTAGTGAAAGTTTTTTTATAATGTAGAATATAATTTTTTTATAATTCATCAGTATTTTTGTATACTGATAAAAACTGAAGGGTGTCAATAAACTGGAATTTGAATTGTCGATAATAGGGAATTCTGTGTCAATATTTGGGTAAACCATTGCAATTCGATAAATATCATAAATTCAATAACAAATATTATCCTAGTTAGAATTTGATTTTACTGGCAATATCTTAAAATAGTTGTCTATATTTACCAAAATTTATCGTTATTTGGAAACACTGTGGAACGCTTATATTTATTTCTTTTTATACGCTTGTTCTAAAAGTGTCAATAATTGGGTACTTTACCCTATATCTTTTTGCAAGTAATGCAATTACTAAAAAATATACTGTGAAGCTAATGTAATTATACCTAATTCCTTAAACTTCTCTCGCAGGTAATCACGTGAAATTAAATGTATGACAAGTACCTACCCAATTAATTAAGATATTACGATAATAAATGAAATGTAATTAGTAATAAGAATTATATTTTTAAAAAAGCAACCGCCGAGTTTCTTGGTGGCTCTTCTCGGTAGGAACAGCTTTCCGAACCAGCAGTAGAGTTGACGATTCAAAAGCACTTGTTTACAAGTTTATTTGAATGAAGAATATTTTGAATTTGAATTTGGATACAAATCTTTACCACGTGACACAGACTATTTAAATTAGTTAGTTACTTGACAACCCCATTTCCATTTTTACAATTAAAAATTTATGAAACAGGAAATGACATTTAACTATTTTCTGTACCAACATGTATTGTGCTAAGTTAACCATACCGAAACAAACATCGTTCAGTTTATTTAGGGGACGGTGTAACTGTGCATAATACGGTTAGTCACAGCCAGTAACGCTGTAGTTAACCGTGTTAGTTAAACTGCCGATGTGCAAGTGATGCAACGGGCATCTGTATTTAGATCGGCATGTTTTTTTGTTTAGGAAAATGCTAGTACCAGATAAATTGTGAAATTAAACTTTGTAAACAGGCATGTGACAAAAATGTTATATATCAAAAATTCTTATCAAAAAGAGGTTCTTCTTGGTAGAAGTAAACTTTATCAGAATCAGGTGTAGCTTTTAATAACATTTAAACATTCAAAACTGCTAGAAGCAGTGTACTTGCATAAATCATCACGTTATCATGTTATCAAATGATTTCGCTACCTATTTTATGACCGGCCGCCTGCCTGACGTCAATTTACCTTAGTCGTATTTTACAACACCTCCGTAAGACTGAGAGTGGTCCATTCTACTCAACCGGATATCGCTATAGGTCGACTTACCTTATTCGACTTTTACGACAACTCCGTAAGAAAGAGGGTGGTCTATTCTACTCAACCGGATACCACATGGCGAGTAAACTTGTCAGGAAAACCCATTATGGGTCGTCACCGCCCGACGGGGACGAGCAGCGGGTATGTCGGACTCTCACCGACTAAAAACCTGACAGTGCTCCACCACGCTGCTGGTGGCGGGGACAGGGTACCGGGTACATTACCCCCATCCCCGCCATCAGCAACTCTGAACCCCAGAGTGCGCCACCTCCGGGTCGGGGCCTCTCTAGACTAGGCCCTCACTCCGCTAGACGATGCATCGGAAGCACCAGATGCATCGACCGCCTCGGAGAACTAACTCAAGCGAGCGTCCGATGAACCCCGTTCGGACCGCTCGCAGGTCCCCGTTAGGGCGGCATGCGACGGACTTCGGCGAGTCGCCTGCGCCCCACTCGCCTGCGACGGATCGGATCCAAGGACTCGACTTCCCGGATCCGCTCCGCCGCCTCCTTCCGCGACATAACGTCCTCGCAGAAGGAGGCCATCGCTGCCCACGATTCCTCCCTGTCCACCTGTTCACCGACTTCAGCCATGAAAAGCTCGAAGTCAGCGAACGGTTTGTTTGGTGAGTAGTACACCCCAACTACGGATACGTCTCCAATCTTAACGGAGACGTACCCGTGTCCCCTCTCCACGCGCTCCAGGGCTGGGGAGCCGACTGCAGTCCTGGATGTGATGGTCACCACTCCATCAAGGTCTCCAACCCACTCTTCACCCGACGGAACGAAGTATGGTTCGGAGACCACAGCCACGTGCACCAACCGCTCTGCCAAGACTTGGAAAAGTAGATCCTGAGCCGTGGCACAGTGGTTGATGTTCGCCTGGAGGAATCTCATGGAGGCCATTATTTGGTGACCTCCATAGGCTCCTCCATCGCCCGGCTTATAGTAGCTTTAGCCGGGCTGGCGGTGGGTGGCGAGGGGACCCTCAGGCCATTACCCCCCCTACCCCTTCTCCTAGGAACGGGCGGTGCCTTACACTGCCCGCTCCCCGCCCGATGATCGGCTTTAAGCCCTGCTCTTTGGCAGCTCCCACAATGCGGAGCCGCCGAGCAGGACTGCGCCTTGTGGCCGTTCTGACCACAGCGATAACACTCATCGCTGCGGTCAATTGGCGAGCCACACTCCGCCCATAGGTGCCCCCTCTCCAGGCACCTAAAGCACCGGCGTGGGCGAGCCTCAAGGAGGTGGACTCGGGCCGAAACCCAACCCACTAAAACTCTTCCTACCGCCACCACCTTCTTGGCCACCGCCACAGGGACTTTAAACCAGAGGGAGCCTAGACCTCCCTCAACCCTACGAATTGCCCCGGTTTGAATGTCCTGATAAGGACATTCCCCGATCCGGGCGACGGCGACGGCCACATCATGGCGAGTAAACTTACCTTAGTCGTCTTTTACGACACCTCGGTAAGAAAGAGGGAGGTATATTCTACTCAACCGGATACCAAGTACTTGAATAAATAAAATTTTGATTTTTTATGAGTTTCTCTTACAAAAGTAATAATAAAATTATTTTGCCATAATCCGCGATGAAGTAAAACAGAAAATATATATAATGCTAAATGTAGAGTGGACAATCCGTTTTCATACCTGATACATGCAGGGTTCGCAATAGCACAAACCTCCACCATTGCCATTACAATACACAAGCACTACCTACGTTAACTATCACAAACTCAACATTCGTTTCGCCCCGCAACCGAAGCATCATCAGGAGATAGACTCCACGACCAAAATCGCAAAGATTTTGCGATTTATGGTGGCAGTGGTGGAGGTTTGTGCATGTGTTTTTACGAATCCTGCATGTATCAGGTATGATAACCGATTGTCCACTCTACATTTAGCATTATATATATTTTCTATTTTACTTCTTCGCGGATTATAGCAAAATAACTTTATTATTACTTTGGTATTATGGATCTCCGCAAAGTAACGCCTAATTCTATAAATAAATATCTTTCATGTTATTTTGCAAACTATAAAATTTTACACGCACAAGCAATTGTTGTCGCCAATGACTTCCGCTTTGACTGTGTTGCTATAAAATATAGCAACACAGTCATGAAACAAGAGTATTGCGCCCTTTTTGATTAAAATGGTGGCAACACTGTGCCATTGTTGTTACCGGAGATAGACTCAACGACAAGATCGCATAAGAGTTTTATCTTATTATGATTTTTACGGCGTCCCGTTGTAAATAAAAAGCAGAACCTATAAACATTGCAGGATCTGGCAACATAATGGCAATAAATCCATCGTTAAACGCACACGCGGCGAACTGCATAATGTTGTATAAATTGGCGGAATAAAGGCAATGTGGATGCCGACCACATAGAGCGGATGGCAGTCTGCCATGAACTACGAAATGCGGGTAAAAAATTACAATATACAAATGAGATGGATTCATCGCGGATTATAGCAAAATAATTTTATTATTACTTTTGTAAATGAGATGGACTTTGTCGTGTGGTATCCGGCTGAGTAGAGAACCCTCTTTTCTTACTTAAGTATCGTAAAAGGCGACTAATGTTAGTTGACCCGCCGTGTGGTATCCGGCTGTGTAAAATAAACTACCATAATTTCTTGCCTAGGTGTCCTTAAAGGCGACTAAGGTAAGTCGACCGTGTGGTATCCGGCTGAGTAGACCACCCTGTTTCTTACCGAGGTGTCGTAAAAGGCGCCTAAGGTATGTTAATCCGCCGTGTGGTATCCGGTTGTGTAGAATAGACCAACCTCTTTCTTATCCAGGTGCCGTAAAAGATGATAAAGTAAGGCGATGTCTGGCAGGTGGCCGGTCATAAAAATACGTAGCCAAATCATTTAACAATATGTTTAAAACATGTTGGGCCGACCCTACTTAGAGTGGGATTAGGGCAGGAGGATGATGATGTTTTCAGTGATAATTTAATCTCAAATACGTTGTTGCTAAATGTACAATATGACAAAAATAAACCTGGATGTCTCTTATTATTTAAACATACCTACAAACTCTTCGTGAACCCGTTGTGTGCTGAAGTGGCTTTATGCTTTTACAAAGTAGAGATGGTAAAATTATGCATATTCCAAAGAGTTCTATATGTACAGTTTACAATTTACGCTAAAAGATTTTTTCTTTGGCCCAATGATAAATTGGTTTAAATTCAATTGACTCAATAAATAAATGACTAAAAATCTAAATATGCTCCATCCAAATCCAATATCCAAATAAACATTTAATTTCGTGTGGAAAATTTCGAACAAATACAGGCTAATAATAACTGAGTGCTATTGATTTTGAACAATCGACAAGCCATCGCGTACGTAGGCTTCTAGGTCAATGGTAGGACACCTATGCACTAACTTACAGTTACTGTCGATGCATCGCATAATAATAGAGAAATGCATTGGGCCCTTGGCGAGTGTTGGGACCAATATTTGATCAAATTACTTATACGCAGTTTTCCTGCCAATCTCAATGAAGTAAAGGTTTTGTCTATGATTTAGTTTAAGAGTAAGTGACAAGGATCTGCTATAGTAGAATTCATTCGGGGTTTTCGTTGAAAGCTCCGAGCCTAAAGAAATTATAGATTTAGAATTTAAACAAGTAATATTTTTTAGTGAGATTTTTTTAATATTTAAATTTTTCTATATCGATTTTTTTCTCCCCCAAACCCTCTACATGAATTTCAGGAAAATCGTTTCCGAGATTATATATATATGTATTTCTGAATGAGTTCATCATCATCTTCCTACCCTTATCCCACTCTAAGTGGGGTCGGCACAACATGTTATAAACATGTTGTCACATGATTTGGCTATATATTTTACACCCGGCCGCCTGCCTGACGTCAACTTATCTTAGTCGTATTTTAAGACACCTCGATAAGAAAGAGAGTGGTCTATTCTACTTAACCGGATACCACACGGTGAGTTAACTTACCTTAGTTGCCTTTTACGTCACCTCGGTAAGACATGAGGGTGGTCTATTCTATTCAGCCGGATACCACACTTTTTTCTGAATGAGTTGACGATTCAAAAGCGCTTATTTACAAGTTTACTTGAATAAAGAATATTTTGAATTAGAAATTGAATATAATATCAGTGTGAATATAATGAATACAGAGTGTGACATTATTTATTGTATGTCATTATCATCTATATAGAAACATGATCGTAGACCGCTGACATTTGATTATTATTCACGCGATGGCTTTCAAAGGCTTCTCACAATAGCCGCCACGCCTGTTCCCATCGGGGAACTTAGGATTCAGAGCGAACAGTTTTCTAGAATAGTCTATAGTACATACAGCGCCAACGGCGTTTCAGCCATTCAAAATTTGTTGAAATAAATGCAAGTAATATCTTTAAAAGGGTTTTATTTCTTATAATGATTGACACGATTACAATTACAACAAGATGACAGAGTAAAACAAAAACAAGGAAGAGGAAGTTTAACCACAGACAAAATTAATTTTAAAACAATAAAATTGTATAAAAGTAAATGGGTAGAAACGAAATTGCATTACTTCGTTGTCTACACGATCACGAGAAGTGAAAAAGCTAAATTCAAATTCAAAATATTCTTCAAATAAATTGGCTCTTTATAATCGTGAGCTCTGTCAGTTCGGAAAATTGCAGAGAGCCAGCAAGAAACTTGACCTGTCAAAATTTAATTCTTATAACCTGTTACATTACATCATAGCTATCCTTTGCTAGATGAAAGAGTGGTTATTTTCGCATTTTTATCGTTTATGTCATCATCAAATATGATATGTTTTCCGTATTAATCTTCTTTTAAAAATTATTCTGCTGTAATGGCAAAGCTAAAACTGATTGTGGAATTTTATATTTTTATATATTTATTTTTATAGAATGTAGAAAATATAGTAAAACCGCCGTGTGGTATCCGGCTGAATAGAATAGTACCACCCTCATTTCTTACCGAGGTGTCGTAAAAGGCGACTAAGGTAAGACGACCCGCCGTGTGGTATCCGGCTGAGTAGAATAGACCAACCTCATTTCTTACCGAGGTGTCGTAAAAGGCGACTAAGGTAAGTTGACCCACCGTGTGGTATCCGGTTTAGTAGAATAGACCACCCTCTTTCTTACCGAGGTGTCGTAAAAGGCGACTAAGGTAAGTTGAAAAATGCTGTTATATTTTTATGCATAAAAAGTGATTTCCTAAAAATATAATGTGAAGTTAATTTACAATGGAAAAGTAAAGATGACGATTTAGTTTACGTAAATGATGAATAGTTTGGATTTGAATTGAAATAAAGATTGTCTGTAACCATAAAATAATTAATTAATAAAACAATCAAAGCAATTTCGCACTGGACGTCATTTAACCATATAATAATAATCGCGTGGAAGTTTCTAGAAGTCATGTTTGCATTGTTATTATTATATTGGCATATAATAGACCAATTGTAATGATATTTTAATTAATCTTCCATCCATTAATCTGTGAGCTGAATTTTAAACATTGCTAATGCTATTTAAATAATATTTGCGAGTGTCATGGCGGACGCGCCATTTTGGGTCACTTGTCAAACTGTCAAACGTGAACCGCCGTTGTATGGTAGATAGGTACTAATTGCGCACTAAGTGGTTAGTGTGTTCATTTAATTTTACACTGTGGTTATAATTATCTATGTAATATTTGCATATAGTAAAAAAATCATTTAAATATATAAAAAAGTGATAAGGATATGGCCCGTAGCCGGCCGCAAGCCTTTGGTATCCAGAGAGAGGAATCTCCTGACAATAAATATTACCTACCTATATCTTTTCTGTTCTTCTTTCTGTTGATCCTTGACCGAATAATTAAGCGAACGCTCCCTTAGATTCCTCACTATTAGATGATTTACCTATACAATAATGGGAATAACAATTGTTTAGTTAATCCTAACTAATATTTTAAATGCGAAATTTCTCTGTTTAATATATTTCGCGGGTAATTCGTTATAGCAATATTGAGTTGACATATGGTTAAATGGCGTCCAGTGCGAAGTTGCTTTGATTGTTTAATAATTAATTATTTTATGGTTACAGACAGTCTTTATTTCAAATCCAAACTATTCATCATTTACGTAAACTAAATCGTCATCTCTACTTTTCCATTGTAAATTAACTTCACATTATATTGAAGTGTAGTATGTGTATTGTAGAGAAACTACCATTTTTTCTCCAGGAACAGGAAAAACATCATTCAGGAAAAAAGTAATACATAATCGATAGTATTTGAAGACTAAACTTAATTCGATATTACAGCTTCCATTACGTAATTAATAGACAATGTTATTGCTTTTTTTACTATATATCTGAAGAATCAAGAGTATTCTATATTTTTTAATGTTTAAAAAAGTAAGTAACGGCCTATTACTATCCCACTGCTGGGCATAGGGCTCCTCTCTCCATTTTTGGAGAGAAGGGTTGGAGCTAAGACCTACCACGCTCCTCCAATGCGGATTGGAAGGTTACACATATCCCCGGAATTCTCTAGAGATATGCAAGTTTCCTCATGATGTTTTCCTTCACCGAAAAGCGTGTGATAAATTGCAATTATCAATTAGACACATAAGTTTTAATAGAAAAACTCATTGGTGTCTGCCCGGGTTTGAACCCATGATCGTCTCTAGAGATTCACACGGTCGCATCGCTAGGCCATCACAGCTTTTTTTTAATGTTTATCAATTAATAAATTGTCTTGTGATCTATTCATAAAATTATTATACTTAGAGTGGGGAATCCAGCCTGAAATATGACTAACCTTTAATATTTCACTGAGTTAATTATTGTATATATAAATTTTATGAATTTCGGACACGGCTCCAACGATTTTCATGAAACTCAGTGTGTGGAGTGTCTTGGGGGCGAAATCGATTAAGCTAGGTTTCATAATTGAAAAATGTATTTTTGTACATGTTTTCAAACACTGAAAAACCGTTACCGTTATAAGCAAATAGTAAGAGCTAATTTCAACACGAAGCTTCAAACACGAAGTTGTAATACCTCAGTAGGTAGCGGGCGGACTTAAGAAGTCAAAGTACCCGAGATCAAACTCCAGTTATCACCAACCTTTTCTTTTTTTATTTAAAAAATATATATTTTAATTAAAAAAAAGTTACCAAGCATAGTTCTGTCACCCAAGTACCTACTATAAAGATACATAAGAGAAAAAGATCAAATGAGGGGATCAAAGGAGATCAAAATCAAATGAGGGAGATCTATGTGTCTATGTTTTAGTGCACGAAAGATATAAGAAGTATCTTCCCTCGCATTATTTGAACACTTGAAGTAAATAAGGCACTAAGTACCTGAAAATTAAAATTATAACTTAGTATGCAATTTGGTTCTCAAATTGGTTTTAGAACCAAATTGCATACTTAGTTCAAATTTTAATTTTTAGGTATTTCAAAAGTAATAAAATTATTTTGCTATAATCCGCGATGAAGTAAAATAGAAAATATATATAATGCTAAATGTAGAGTGGACAATCGGTTATCATACCTGATACATGCAGGAGTCGTAAAAAACACATGCACAAACCTCCACCACCGCCACCCCAAAGCAAATTCGCTTTGCGATTTTGGTCGTGGAGTCTATCTCCTGACGATGCTTCGGTTGCGGGGCGAAACGATTGTTGAGTTTGTGATAGTGAACGTATATAGTGCTTGTGTATCATGGTGGCGGTGGTGGTGCATGTATCAGGTATGATAACCGATTGTCAATTCTACATTTAGCATTATATATATTTTCTATTTTACTTCATCGCGGATTATAGCAAAATAATTTTATTATTACTTTTGTATTATGGATCTCAGCAAAGTAACGCCTAATTCTATAAATTATTTTAGGTACTTAGTGCCTTATTTACTTCAAATGTTCATTTATTATGCCATTGTCACTTACATGCATGCGTATGACTCTTCTCTATGTTTAATAAGTCTATGGTTCTGTCGTTATCTATAATTGATTATATTACAACGTGTCGTCTTTAGCTGAATTACTTATTCATCCTATGATGTAATGATTCACGGTTATTACACAAGATTGTATCTTAAATGTATACATTCATGTTACACATTTACATTTTATTAAGACGCGTACATATAATTTATTACTTATTTAGACAATATATATTAAACAATTTATAAAGATGCGGGCTGCAAATTCTGTGGGATTGATTTCAATGTTTTCTGCAAAATTGTGCATTTAAACATCTAATGAAAAAATCTCGTTATATCGTTATTTATTATAAACTTAAAAGTTTGAAGAAACAGCGTGCATAATGTAAGCGTACAGTAATGTGTATTACTATTATTATTGTATCGCCGTTGAGAAGTGGGAAAAACGGCCTAGAGCTCATGTGTAGAAGCTCTCTTTTTCTAACACAAAGGACAAATTATAAAAAGTATAAGCAGGGACAATCTAGTTTTTTCTTACCTTTCAAAATTATTTTTTAATTGATTATTTTTTTATAAAATAAAAGAGAATGTAAGCCTTATCGTTTATTTTCGGACGTCAAAGTTTGGGCGAGCAACTACAAATTTTCACACAATAAGCTATTTAGCTCCAATTTATTGAACTTGTAAGAACATCGTGTTTGAGGTCTATTTAAAATGCGCTGATTGTTTTATGTTTTTCAAGACTAATTTGAGTGATTTCGAATAGATGAAAAAATCTAAAATGCGTTGAAAACAACTTTGTTCTGCATTGGCATAGATTTGCCTGAAGCTGAATATTCTAGGATGTAGGGTCTGAAATCACTGTTTGAGGCTATGAAAAAATCGGAGACATTTGCTTATGTATATCTAATAATGAGATTTATTGCTATTTTTTGTGTCTTAGAATTTAAAGGCCAGTGTAAACGCGTCCTATGCTCTTTAATGTATAAGCTCTTAAAAAGTATGAAACTTAAGCGATGATTAAATACGAAGAAGGAACAGGTGTCAGTTTCACTTTTATATGTAGATATTAAATTTGACAAGCACAGACAGCGCTTGATTTATAGATGTTTAGTAGATTTTTGTACGTCGTAATCTAAGAGTCGCAGGAAAACAGAACACATAATAATAATTTCGTGTAACCCACGGTTACTTATTGCAAAATACTTAAATAATAATAATTTTTTGCTAGTATCCGCGATAAAGTAAAATAGAAAATTTATACATGGTAAATGTAGAGTGGATTATCCGTTTTCATATCTGATACATGCAGGATTCGTAAAAACGCATGCACAAACCTCCACCGCCGCCATAGAATAATGATTTGGTACTTTGTGTGTCATTCTGACAAGCCTGCTTATGACTCCCCTTCTCAATTAATAACTCTATAGCGCTCTGTAGCAGGGAGGGGAAGGGATATTAATTGTATCATCATTCTCCTGCCCTTATCCAACTATAAGTGGGGTTAGCACAACATGTTATAAACATGTTGTCATATAATTTGGCTACGTATTTTATTAAGGCCGCCTGCCTGATGTCAACTTTGTCGTTTTTAAAACACCTCAGTAAGAAATACTCAGTCTATTCTACTCAGCCAGATACTAGACAGCTTTTTTATGTCAGGAAAACCCATAGGGTCATCACCGCCCGACGGGGACGAGCGGCGAGTATGTCGGACTCTCGCCGACTAAAATCTGACAGTGCTGCACCACGCTGCTGGTGGCGGGGACAGACTACCAATGTACACATTGCCCCCATCTCCGCCAGCAGCAACTCTGAACCCCACAGTGCGCCACCTCTGTCGGGGCCTCTCTAATAGTGGCCTCTCCCTCCGCTGGACGATGCATCGAGAGCACCAGATGCAACGACCGCCTCGGGGACCTAACTCCAGCGAGCGTCCGATAAACCCCGTTCGGACCGCTCGGAGGTCCCCTTACTTACAACTTACCTTAGGGACATTTATTGTAGTGTAAATATTTTGTCTGTACATAACAAGTGTACCTTTATTTAGTGCAGTGCCCGGATTAAAAGCTCTACAACTTTCACTGGAAAACAACGAATGAATTCGAAGATTGATGGTGACAACTTTATCTACTTGCGTACCACCTCGTCACCACTCCCCTATAAGCCGTTGATAATGCGGCTTTATCTTGCTTTACCTTGGTTATTTGCCAATAGTTCTCCAACTGTCTATATTTATTACAATAAAATGACTTAGATTTTAAAACACTATATTGTTATTATGGGTTGGCAAACTTTAAGATTCATATTTTAATTATCATTAGGAAATAATTTGACACTAAAGATTAATTAAGTACATTGCTCACAGTATTAAAATTTGAATATCTTTTACGGAAATCTCATTTATTCTTCTCTGTCTAACAAGTCAATAATTTATTATTGAATTGGTTATATTATTACCAGCAGTTGAGCATTTGAACGGAACGGCGGTCTTAAATTTTTTTACAAAGAAGGAAAGCAGTTCTATGCAAATGATTTCGACTGCATACTGTTGATTTTTAAAATATCTCTCATTTTATTTTGCAAACTATAAAATTTTACACGCACAAGCAATTGTTGTCGCTAATGATTTCCGCTTTGACTGTGTTGCTATAATTTTATAGCAACACAGTCATGAAACAAGAGTATTGCGCCCTTTTTGATTAAAATGGTGGCAACACTGTGCCATTGTTGTTTCCGGTGGAGTCTTCTTATTGATAAAACGTTTCAGTGACATTCAGTCTTTGTTTGTCGTTGAAGAGAAGTGCATCTCGGAACGGGAATTGTGGTATTTCTATTACATAGTGTTTTGTTGAAAGAGTGCGCTAATACAAAATAACTCACTAATATATTTTTAGAATCATTTATGATATTCCATAAATTAATCTCGTGTGCCCTGAGCGCAGCATCGCTGATTGTGATGACAGAGATGTTAACGTATCACTTCATTAGCCCTTACGCAATGCCTTTCTCTTTATCAAAGAAAGCGAAGCTATTGCGCAGTAATAAGCTATTTTATACTGCGGTATGATATTATGATCCTCATAAAACCTATTGTTTATATAATACTGGCGATTTTTCGCGACATTGCTCCTTGAAGATCTGCAAACATGCTGCTATAAGACTCGGAAACAAAAAAGTTTACTAGTAAATCTTTTAGAACAAGTGTAAGTAGGAGATAGTAGTACTTTCTTTTTACTTGTTTATAAGTTTAGATGCTTATTTCACACCGTTATTTTTATAAAGTTGTGTTATAAAAATACTATTTTTTGCGGACAGAAGACAAACGTATTTTTACAATTTTCGTAAATAAGCCATACTCACGGCTTTTTCAGCGTTGCTTCAAACGATGAGGGAGGGGTCGTGGGCTGCGATAGTCTCTTTCTGCGAGGATTTTATATCGCGGAAGGAGGTGGCGGGGCGGGTCTGGGAAGTCGAGTCCTTGGATCCGATCCGCCGCAGGCGTGCTGGGTCGCAGACGACTCGCCGAAGCCCGTCGTATTCCCCTTTAACGGGGACCTCTGAGCGTTTCGAACGGGGTTTATCGGATGGACCCTATAAGGTCCTGGGGGCGTTCGATGCATCTGGTGCTCCCGACGCATCGATTAGCGGAGAAAGGGGCCACTTTTAGAGAGGCCTCGACCTAGAGGTGGCGCACTCTGGGGTTCAGAGTTGCCGGCGGAGATGGGGGCAGTATACAACGATACCCTTTCCCCACCACCACCAGCAGCGCGGTAGAGCACACAGTGTAGTATTTCCTACAAACAGCATGTGTGCCGTTCCTTACAATCCGTTAACCTTTGCGACCCCTAGTGTTATTTACGTCGTCGTCCAGATACACGCCCTTTGAAGTCGCAACATAATATACGCAATTGAACATTACTGTCCAATCAATGTTACAACATTGCGGTACTACAAACAATATTGATATGTTGATGTAATTAATCAACGCGGAACGTATCATTCTCCTGCCCTTATCCCACTCTAAGTGGGGACGGCACAAATTGTTTTTATTATGTTTTAGCCGTGTGGTATCCGGCTAAGTGGAATAGTTTTTTCTCTCTCCCTCATTTCTTACCGAGGTGTCGTAAAAGGCGAATAAGGTAAGTTGACCCGCCGTGTGGTATCCGGCTGAGTAGAATAGACCACCCTCATTTCTCACCGAAGTGTCGTAAAAGGCGACTAAGGTAAGGTGACCCACCGTGTGGTGTCCGGTTTAGTAGAATATACTACCCTCCTTACCGAGGTGTCGTAAAATACGACTTAGGTAATTTGACGTCAGGCAGGCGGCCGGTCGTAAAACACGTAGCCAAATCATGTGATACCGTGTTTATAACATGTCGTGCCGATCCCACTTAGAGTAGGATAAAAGCAGGAGGATGATAACAACGGCTTAATACATGTAATTTTAAGAATCATGTTTATGGAACACGAAAAAAACCGGTCGTTAAAATGCAGCTAAATCATATTACAGCATGTTTATAACATGTTGTGCCGACCTCACTTAGAGTGGGATAAGGGTAGGAGGATATTTATGTTGTGACTAGCTAGACGCAACTTCGTTTGAGTGGACGGTTGTTTTGTGATAGGTGGATAATAGATGGCGCTTTTCAATGTCATCCTATTCCTGTAGAATCAACAAGATTTCTATAGCCTATATGTTACTCGAGTGTGGAGGAATAATTGTGTCAAATTTCATCGATATTTGTTCAGCGTATTCGCCTTGAAAGAGTAACATATTATATAATATATCCATACTCACAAACTTTCGCATTTATAATATTAGTAGGAAGTAATATATGATAAATACAAATTCAAATTCAAAATATTCTTTATTCAAATGAACTTGTAAACAAGTGCTTTTGAATATTCAACTCTACTGCTGGTTCGGAAAGCTGTTCCTACCGAGAAGAGCCAGCAAGAAACTCGGCGGTTGCTCTTTTAAAAATATAATTCTTAATACTATTTACATTAAGTCGTTACTGTCTTGTACAGGTTCAAAGAGAGCTATAGCCAATTCTTATCTTCTAAGTAATCTTCAAGAGTATAGTAAGTAGGCTTTCTGTTCCAAAGTAATAATAAACTTATTTTGCTATAATCCGCGATGAAGTAAAATAGAAAATATATATAATGCTAAATGTAGAGTGGACAATCGGTTACCATACCTGATACATGCAGGATTCGTAAAAAACACATGCACAAACCTCCACCACCACCACCACAATACACAATCACTATATACGTTCACTATCACAAACTCAACAATCGTTTTGCCCCGCAACCGAAGCATCATCAGGAGATAGACTCCACGACCGGCTTTCTGTTCAATATGAGTAAAGTATATTTTGAATTAGAATTTGTATAAAATATTATATTTTATTCTAAGTTCTCTCTCAAACTGGATCACAACCTACATAGATGACGTAAAGTAGTTAGGTACGGTGTTATAAAGCCGTTGCCCTTATTTTTGGTTACTTAATTTCACTTTTCCATTCAACATTTTATTCCGTAACTTCATCAAAACGCCGTGAAAAGTTACGAGAAATGGAAAATCTTGGGAACTATGTCAAATACAGCCATACAATTGCGTTATCACTATCGCTATATAATATCTATATACCTATACTTAATATAAAACAAAGTCCTTAAAAGCTCAATGGATTCGCTCAAAATCTACCGGTTAAATTAATATATAAGGTTAATATTCGGTAAAATTTTTTACCGAAATGTAATAAATTTTGATGGAAGATTTAGGCTAATAGTAGATTCTGCAGAACAACTGAAATGATTTTGATGGGAGTTTCACTGGAGTATCACTAGAGCACTGCTCATATAGGTTATATTTTTATTATCTTATTTATTATTGTGGTAATAGTACGTAGACCTGTTAAATCTAATGATTTCCGTACGGAACTGGCAAACGTAAAATCATCGTTAAGGGTGACAAATGCGGGAGTATAGCTAACGATCTCTATAAAGGCATTTATTTAACATCCTAGGAAAACCACGTAAGCCTGGTCATTAGAATTCTGATTTAGTGCTTAAGTAAGTGTTTAGGTGGGTAACGAAGAAGCGCGGCTTTGATATAAAAAACAATTTATGTTGTTGTTTGATAATTTAAAGTAATTAAATAATTTATAGAATTAGGCGTTACTTTGCGGAGATCCATAATACAAAGGTAATAATAAAATTAGTAGTAGTATTAGTAATGCTGTAATATCAACTCTACTGCTGCTATTTGGTTTTACTTATATTTGGATAGAGTAACATTAATCGACTTGGGGATTATACTATGGAAAAAATATGGGAGTTAGGAAGTGGTAACAGGATATAAGGCGTTAGTAGACCTCTTAAAATATACACAGACGACCTCAAAAAAGGTACAACCGGACAAGTGGCATAATATCCAGTGTCGCGATAACTTGAAGACATCAAGTTGTCATTATCTTAAATACAATAGTAACATATGTTAGCCGTGGAGTATCCGGCTGAGTAGAATAGACCACCCTAATTTCTTCGCGGTTTATAGCAAAATAATTTTATTATTACTTTTGTGTTAAACTAATTATTTACTTTTTTTATTTTGCTTATGTTTAGTTAATTGGGTTTATTGCATTACTGAAATATCATATTATGGTATCCACTCCAACCAATCCACTATCGAAATTCAACGTTAAAATAACGATATATCTAAACTTTCTTCTCATCGATGATATGGGTAGGGCTATTCAGATGTCCCTCGAGAATCAACATTCCGAAACGCCGACAAATACATACGGACAGGCTTGGCGACTTAAAAGAATGGAAACTTACTTGAATAAACATTACATCGGATTTGAATTTAGGATCTTTATCAATGTTAAACGTGTAATGTTACTTACAATAACGACACTTTCACGCAGAAACGCATGTCATGGCGATTTGGATGCCGATGGAAAATGTAGGCTAATTGCATAACGCAATTGCTATGATAGAGACTGATAGCAAACTGCTGATGCGGATAAAGTCAGGATCGAATATTTGATGGATTGGTATAAGATTCTACAATCTTTCATTCTGGGTATAAGATTCTATAATAAAATCAAATTTTAGTTTTTTCATTACATCAGTTTAAAAACCCTGTTAAAAAGAGTCTGATACAGAAAGCCTACTATACTGTTGAGGATTACTTAGAAGATAAGAATATGTGGATATTGCTACTCTTGGACACTGTACAAAACAGTAATGAGTAAATGTAACTAGTACTAAGAATTATATTTTTAAAAGAGCAACCGCCGAGTTTCTTGCTGGCTCTTCTCAGTAGGGACAGCTTTCCGAACCAGCAGTAGAGTTGACGATTCAAGTCCTTTTGAACCGTCAACTCTACTGCTGCTATTTGGTTTTACTTATATTTAGATAGTGTAACATTAATGGACATGGGGATTATACTATGGAAAAACGATGGGAGTTAGGAAGTGGTAACAGGATATAAGGCGTTAGTAGACCTCTTAAAATATACACTGACGACCTCAAAAAAGGCACAGCCGGACAAGTGGCATAATGTCTAGTGTCGCGATAACTTGAAGACATCAAGTTATCATTATCTTAAATACAATAGTAATATATGTATGTTAGCTGTGGACTATCCGGCTGAGTAGAATAGACCACCCTAATTTCTTACCGTTGACATTAGGGAGGCAGTCGGTAGTAAAATACGCAGCCAAATCATGTGACAACATGTATATAACATATGCTGACCCCAGTTAAAGTGGGATTAGGGCAGGAATATGATGACAATATTAACATATGTGTGTTACGCAATCAGCCTACTGATCTCTCAGGCGATATCGCGTGCTTACATTATATATTTTCAAACAAAGTGGAGCATTTAAATATTCACACCATAGAGCTAAGGTATGTGAGCTTTGACAGACTTAGCGTATGGGGAAAGCTGCGAGTGACCTGGTACACATAAAGGTGTGCTTTTCTTTTTGAATTTCTAATTAACTTACGCTGTGTATAATCTAAAGAATATTCATATAATTAAAACAGCGACAGTGTGTTTGTTGTGTGTGAAAAAAGCAATTAATCGATTGAAAAACTAAAAAATGACATAAGCAATTCAAATAATTTATAGAATTAGGGTTTACTTTGCGGAGATCCATAATACAAAAGTAATGATAAAATTATTTTGCTATAATCCACGATGAAGTAAAATAGAAAATATATATAATGCTAAATGTAGAGTGGACAATCGGTTATCATACCTGATACATGCAGGATTCGTAAAAACACATGCACAAACCTCCACCACCGCCACCACAATACTCAAGTACTACATACGTTCACTATCACAAACTCTACAATCGTTTCGCCCCGCAACCGAAGCATTATCAGGAGATAGACTCCATCGCAAACCTTTTGCGATTTTGAACTCGGCGGTCAATCTTTTAAACATTTTCAATTTTGCTATAATCCGCGATGAAGTGAAATAGAAAATATATATAATGCTAAATGTAGAGTGGACAACGTATCACATACTTAACAATTTTGTCATTGAGTCTATCAAACGACTGTTGAGTTTGTCATAGTGAACGTGTGTAGTGCTTGTGTATTGTGGTGGCGGTGGTGAAGGTTCGAGCATGTGTTTTAAAAAAAAGGATTGTCCACTCTACATTTAGCATTATATATATTTTCTATTTTACTTCATCGCGGATTATAGCAAAATGATTTTATTATTACTTTTATTTTTCTTAAACCTAACTTTATACATTTTTAAATATTTCTAATTAAAAAAAAATAATTAAAAAAACATCTAAAAATATAAAAAATTGACATGTGAAACGGGGAAATATCCCGAGTTGCCGGTGGTTAGGAGTCCAGAGAGAGGAACTTCCTCACAATGCGCGCCGTTTCAAGCAATACTGCCTTCTGCATCCGACACTTGATCCAACTGTTAACAAGCCTCTGAAGATGTTGGTCGAGGCTCTTCGCAATCAGACCGTTAACCGACACAACAATAGGAACAATTATTGTTGAGTTAACATTCCACATAGCGGTTATCTCATAAGAAAGGTCTAAATATTTAGTTAATTTTTCTTTTTCGGCTTTTATGAGATTATCGTCATGCGGAATGGTGACATCAACAATAATTGCACGGCGCGCTAACCGGTCTACTAACACTATATCAGGTTTATTGGCAGCAATAAACCTATCAGTGATAATAGACCGATCCCAGTAGAGCATAGCACGACTATTTTATTACTTTTATTATTACAAAATTAGCTCATTAATTACCAAGTTAGCATTTACAAGTACTATCTAACTCTGCTTGGCAGTTGTCTGTTGAAAACAGTTATAAATTATTTAACAAATGACTTCTGGAAGCTTCATTTTACCCAACGTTTTATCTTGATTAATGAGGATTGAATATAATTTTCTAGTCACTTCTGCATAATGTAAGATGGATGGATTGAGTATTGCGATGGGAAAGTAGATGGTGAATTGTATTTGACATAGTGCTGTATGGATCACGCCGTGTGGTATCCGGCTGAATAGAATAGTACCACCCTCATTTCTTACCGAGGTGACGTAAAAGGCGACTAAGGTAAGTCGACCCGCCGTGTGGTATCCGGCTGAGTAGAATAGACCACCCTCATTTCTTACCGAGGTGTCGTAAAAGGCGACTAAGGTAAGTCGACCCGCCGTGTGGTATCCGGCTGAGTAGAATAGACCACCCTCATTTCTTACCGAGGTGTCGTAAAAGGCGACTAAGGTAAGTCGACCCGCCGTGTGGTATCCGGCTGAGTAGAATAGACCACCCTCATTTCTTACCGAGGTGTCGTAAAAGGCGACTAAGGTAAGTCGACCCGCCGTGTGGTATCCGGCTGAGTAGAATAGACCACCCTCTTTCTTACCGAGGAGTCGTAAAATACGAGTAAGGTATGTTGACGTCAGGCAGGCGGCCGGTCGTAAAATACGTAGCCAAATCATATGACAACATGTTTGTAACATGTTGTGCCGACCCCACTTGGAGTGGGATAAGGGCAGGAGGATTATGATAGTGCTGTATGGATCATTTGTCACTTGGTTGTCGCTTGGGCTGTATGGATTTCTACGTTGTAATTGTTTCTGGTAACATCTATTTCGCTATCCAATGAAATTATGATAGATGTAAAGGTTTATGGGCTCCATAAGAAAGCTTGAACTATGTATAACGGATATGGATATCATAGGGGTATGTTTGGGGTAATTTTTAGATCAAATAAGAAAAAAGGATCTATGGAAGAAAAGTTTATGATATCCGACATACCGGCAATACGAATAAGGTAAGTTAACGTGAGGTAGGCGCCCGGTTATAAAATACCTAGCCAAATCATGTGACAACATCTTGTGCCGACCACACTTAGAGTGGGATAAGGGCTGAAAAATGATGAAGATGTGATTCATTGTATAAATGTTAAAAAGGTCGCGTGAGATAGACCGTTTGGGTCACTTTTGTCGAAAAGGGTCATTATAATATAGAAAATAGTTATCGGATACAAAAGTAATAATAAGGTAGTAAAGTAAAGTAATAAGAGATAGACTCCACAAAAGAGATAGACACGACAAAATCGCAAGCTTTTGTCGTGGAGTCTCTCTCCTGATGATGCTTCGGTTGCGGGGCGAAACGATTGTTTATTTTGTGATAGTGAATGTTATAGTGCTTGTGTATTGTGGAGACGATGGTGGAGGTTTGTGCATGTGTTTTTACGAATCCTGCATGTATCAGGTATAAAAACAGATTGTCTACTCTACATTTAGCATTATATATATTTTCTATTTTACTTCATCGCGGATTATAGCAAAATAGTTTTATTATTACTTTTGTATTATGGATCTCCGCAACGTTCCTCCGCCTTTTTCTTCAAATTATTTATCAGATACTCCAATCATATAGTTATTTACATATGTCACGTGCCATTGAGTAATAGGGACGTCCTTTATATTAAGTGGGCTTCTGTGGTTTATTATGTAGATTCACCATCCGAGATCCTTGTTTCTCGGATAAGTTGATGTAAAAAAGCTGCTTATGTTACACATCGATTAGTTACTAGATAAGTGAAGCAAATTGTAAAAACTATTGTTTTTAGTTTTATCAAAAATAAATTGTCCTTCTGAACATTCATTTTCAGTGTTATTTGACGAATA
The DNA here is from genome assembly GCA_947086495.1 of Morpho achilles. Classification (NCBI taxonomy): domain Eukaryota; kingdom Metazoa; phylum Arthropoda; class Insecta; order Lepidoptera; family Nymphalidae; genus Morpho; species Morpho achilles. The sequence continues at coordinate 15,192,134 of CAMTZB010000020.1, forward strand.
ATCTGACTCTTTTATTAACTCATATTTGTTACTAGAGGTCGATTTTAATGTAAAGGTAATGAAATTAAAATGAATCAAATTTACAGCTTATACTCTCCTACTCTATCAAAAGGCACATAAAAATTGCTGACTAGGGCTTGTATTGAAGCATCACCTTTCTTGGCGGTAGGTGAGCAACCCACAAGTAAAATAACTTTACTGTAGTAGCTAGGTTTAAGTTATGGCTTGGCTAGCTTAGGTTTTGGTATGTGGCCGCTAGGTTATGACATTCATTGGACTGACAGTTATGACACTTAGTTTTTGTGATTTAGCTTTGGTTATAGTTCGGCTGGCATGGCGTGTGCACAGGCTTTACAATTAACAATCAAGCAGCTACTATTACAACTGTGACGGTAGCTTAAAATTGCTTTTAAGAGTCCTCTGCGGAGAAAGAGATATTCTACATCGAGCGGGTAAGAGCTGCCTGAAATGTCTAAATACGGAGATATGTAGTCTGGTTAATAAATTTAAATGGGAATGTCCCTCGAATCTTAAACATTTGGTATACCTACCTTTTGGACCAATGTCTCGGTCGCATACCTCTGCGTAGGGCAGTTACGAAATACTAACTAGCTAATGTAAACTTCTTATTTCATATTTAGGTGAAGGGTATAGTAATAAAACAATCAAAGGGCATACTTATGGTAATGGATACCAATTGACCATTGGATTGTGTTGCACAATAAAACTTTTAAATGTCAAAAATAATATGCTGTTAAAATTTATGTAAGCCTTAATGACAAATTGATCACGTGAAAATACCATGTGTTAATATTGTGATAACCACTTCACGAGCATAATCCCATGGGATCACTTCATAGAAACCCTTGTCTCCTTTAGATTCTATTTTAACAATTATCTCTAACTCATATTGGATAACACACGGCGGGTCACCTTAGCTTAGTCGCCTTTTACGATTCCTCGATAATAAATGAGGGTGGCCTATTCTACTCAAGCGGATATCACACGGCGGGTCACCATACCTTAGTCGCCTTTACGACTCTTCGGTAATAAATGAGGATGGTCTATTCTACTCATCCGGATATCACACGGCATCAATGAGTTTATCTATTAAAAATTATTTGTCTAATTATTTCAATTTATCACACGCTTTTCGGTAAAGGAAGACATCTTAAGAAAACCTGCATATCTCTAGAGAATTCTGGAGATACGTGTAACCTAGCAATCCGTATTGGAGCGTGGTAGATCTTAGCTCCAATCCTTCTGTCCAAAAAAACAGAGAGAAGAGACCCAGCAGTGGGATAGTAATTGACCGCTACTATACAGAGTGAATATTTTTCTTTCTTTCTTTCCTGGATTTGAAAATCCTTTCAGCTTCATACAAGACTGCGTTTCGATAATGTAAAATTGAAAATGTTTAAAAGACCGCCGAGTTTCTTTCTGGTTCTTCTCGGTAAGAGTTCCGAACCAGTTGTAGATTCATTAATCATATTGATCCTTGACGATTGAATGAGCTTATTTGAATAAAGATTATTTTGATTTGATATATATTCAAACTTTCTTTCTTAACAGCCCTACGTGACGGCCATTGCGTGTTGTCAATATAGTCGGTAGTCACGGCTGCATGTCTAATTTGGTATTTCCTGCAGTACGATTAAGAGCAGGCGCCGGCTAAGCTATCGCCACTTATTAACACAATTAGCTTTGATACCGAGCTATTTATAGCTGGAATCTATTTTAGTGGTCAGTTTTTATATTTGGTCGTGGTCAGTTTTTTATACGATTTAGTTCAACTTTCTTTACCATTTACAAGCTTTAAAGCCCAGCAGCGAAATCCCAATACTTTTATCGAAAGGCCATGGATTCATACGTTGGGCGGACACCAATGAGTTTTTCTGTTAAAACATGTCTTATTGATAATTGCAATTTGTCACACGCTTCTTGGTGAAAGAAAACATTGTGAAGAAACCTGCATACCTTTAAGTCTGACCTATCGCATTGGAGCAGCGTGGTAGGTCTTAGCTCTGCATCATCTTCCTGCCCTTATCCCACTCTAAGTTGGATCGGCACAACATGTTATAAACATGCTGTCACATGATTTGGCTGCGTTTTTACGACCGGCCGCCTGCCTGACGTCAACTCACCTCAGTCGTATTTTACGACACCTCGGTAAGAAAGAGGGTGGTCTATTCTGCTAAACCGGATACCACACGGTGGGTCAACTTACCTTAGTCGCCTTTTACGACACCTCGGTAAGGAATGACGTTGTTCTATTCTACTCAGCCGGATACCACACGGCGGGTCGACTTACCTTAGTCGCCTTTTACGACACCTCGGTAAGAAATGAGGATGGTACTATTCTATTTAGCCAGATACCACACGGCGAGGTAGGTCTTAGCTCTAATCCTTCGAAAAAAAATTAGTTTTTTTTCGGAATTCGCCAAAATTTAATCTTAATTTAAGCGAAGCTGCTGACACAGCTAGTATTATATAAAAAGGTTCGTTAAAACTCGGCCTTAAAAAGTACGTTATAATCTTTATACCTTTCGCCACGTTAAATTCGATGGTAACGAACTCGTAAAACCGTGCGACACTTAAATTCACCACGAAACCCGCCATAAAAGTTACCAAACCCCAATATTCCCGTGGGATAGATATAATATAAACATTTCAACGTAAACACGTTCAAAAATTTCACAAAACACACATATGTTTAACCTGACAGTAAAATAGGTTAAGCTAAAACTGGGTAACCCAAAAGTGAGAAAAGTAAACTAAGTAACTTTGTCTTTGTTTGCACGCTAAAAAACTAGTCAATTGTAATCTTTAAATGACTTAGTTAATCTTGTATAAATATATATAGCTAGGTTGCTTTGTAAAAAGAGCGTGTAATCCCTGTTTTCAGGCATTGAAAAGCTGCTACAATATAAATAGAATAGAAAGGTTATTTTGCCTGTCATTTGTAAAGTTGTTATACCGTAGTGATTTGCTTGTTTGTTTATATAATGACGCTGCGGTACAGTTGTAATAGCTGTGTGGGAAACGTGAATAACCTACTATGTATAGGCGTATATAATATAATTCCAAAATTAATATGTATTTATGATATCAGTATTTTCCTGTTCACAATGGAATTGTAAACGCAGGCGAAACCTACGAGATTTATCAAAATAATGTATGAAGTATTTGTACACCTTGAAAAGGTCTATAGAAAACTCTGCGATAGTCTATCTCTTATGGATAGCCCACAATAGCATTTTTTGAAATTTTCTTTTTACGAAAAATAAAGCCTTATTTTCGAAGCAATTTTAAACAATCCAGCATTAATCCTTATCCAATTAGAACCTTAAATAGATTATTCATTTTAAATAGATTACTTACTTACTTACAAATGTGGCCGTTGACAGCATGTTATTTAAATGAACATTTCGAAGATATTACAGATTAAAAATGCAGGGGCATAGCGATTGCAGCATCGCGCTATGTGACGATACATAGCGCGTTGGAGCCCGCGCTTCGCCCTATAGCACTTCGAATTAAGCAGCGATCGGACGCATTTGTTTTTCACGTGGCCAACTATAATTCGCTCTTTCAAGAGTATCCTCTAAAGAAAACATGTTTGTATTGTGTAATGACAAGAAAACTGTGAATGTTGTATATAATGACATTCTGTAATTAATTGTAAAAATAAAATACAAAGGGAAAAATGTAAAAAATAAATAAGTAAATATGTAGTATATGAATTTAGATATTCCAAAGATAGCAGGAAATCTTCATGGTGTAGGAAAAGGGGAATTGTTTTACTCCAGTTGTCCAGTTTTACTCCATGGTATAGGGAAAGGGGAATTGTTTGGTAGTAACGAATGAATCAAAACTACTGGATTGATTTTAATCACTTTGTTCACTGAGTGATATAGGCTATATATTTTATACCCGTGCGAAGCAGGAGCGGGCCACTAGGATCCTAAAAATTCAGATTGTAAGCTGCAGCAGCTTAGCCGATAAAGTGTAACAGACAGACACACTGATATTCACATTTATGATATTAGTACAAGTAAGGATTATTCCACGTTAGCAAGTTATTTTGATACTATCAGGTTTCACGTAAAGCTAAACTTGCTATACGCCATTGGTATAAAGATTGTAATCATTGATTAGAAATGCCTGTTTTATCCGATGTTTAACATAAATTCATATTTATACCAACTTTGCGTGTTTCCAGTCAGTTCATATGTAGATTTTATCTGTCTGTTTCTTTGATTGAAGTTAGAGATGTTATGTTTGATATTTTATTAGCGTTATACATGTTTTATGAAACTTATTTGTGAAATTACACAAAACAAGGAATAATATGAATTAATATTTAATTTAATTACTATTTAGAACTCAAAAGTAGATTGTAGTTACATTTTTTATGTATACAAACTTCGTTTAAGTCTATAACAAAATTAAAGTTAATTTAACTTGTCTTCATTTCAATAATTTAAAGTATTAGGCATTACTTTGCGAAGTTCCATGATACAAAAGTATTTTTTTTGTATAATCTACGAATAATGATCGCGAAATTTTTTAAAATATCGTTACAACATAAATTAAATCAAAATAATCTTTATTCAAATATGCTTTTTACAAGCACTTCAGGATCGACTTCACTTCAGGAGATCAATATGATTAATGAAGCTAGAACTGGTTCGGAATGTTGCTCTTACCGAGAAGAACCAGCAAAAAACTCGTCGGTCAATTTCCAAATCGAAGCATTTTTATTATTGAAATAATCTTAAGTTGTGTAATGTGCTTTACGTATACTTAATCATAGTTCGTACACTATAAAGTTTTCCTTTCAAAAAACAAACATATCAATTATTATACTATTACTAGAAACAAACTTTATTACTATACTTTATAAAACAAAACAGAAACTAATACTTCAAAATGAGAAGCGAAAAAAATGTTTCCATTTAAGCATACCTAATGTAGGATGTTTGTTACTTTAAAATGCAACAGTTAAGTGCCAAAATTCGTTTCAAAAAAGCGGAAACTTGACCAAAGTGGAGATGTCAAACCAGATTTCTCTGAGTTTGTTTTTTCGAGCGGAAACGCTTCAAATCAATATTTGGACACGTCAAAAAAGTTTTTGACGCGTAGGTTTGTCATCGATAACTGTTAAATCTCTTTCTTTGGTTGATTTTGTTCACATTCAATCTTATCCAAAACAGCCAAAATGAATAAGAGTGTATTTTGTTTTTTAATAAAAATGATCTAAAAACCTCTTAATATTTAAATGTTGATTCGATTAATGATTTTATTAACTGGGTACGCCGTGTGGTATCCGGCTGAGTAGAATAGTTCACCCTCATTTCTTACCGAGGTGTCGTAAAAGGCGACTAAGGTAAGTCGACCCGCCGTGTGGTATCCGGCTGAGTAGAATAGACCATCCACATTTATTACCGAGGTGTCGTAAAAGGCGACTAAGGTAAGTTGACCCGCCGTGTGGTATCCGGTTAAGTAGAATTGATCATCCTCTTTCTTACCGAGGTGACGTAAAATACGACTAAGGTAAGTTGATTTTAGGCAGGCAGCCGGTCGTAAAACACGTAGCCAAATCATGTGACAGCATGTATATAACATGTTGTGTCGACCACACCTAGAGTGGGATAAGGGCAGGAAGATGCAACCGCCGAGTGTCTTGCTGGCTCTCTCGGTAGGAACAGCTTTCCGAACCAGCAGTAGAGTTGACGATTCAAAAGCACTTGTTTACAAGTTTATTTGAATAAAGAATATTTTGAATTTGAATTTGAATTTTGGAGATGATGTGATAAATTGCAATTATCAATTAGACATAAGTGTTAACTGAAAAACTCATTAAGGTTTGAACCCATAACGACTCAAAAGAGTCGTACGGTCTTATTTCTGGGCTATCACAGTTAAGAACGAAGCTTATATACTGGAATAAAATATATAAAAAATCCCACTTTTCTTACGGAATTTTTTAATCCTAAATGTTAAGCTTGTACAGATAGAGAGAACTAACAAAAATAAACGTAAAATATTTAATCGCGACACTGCATCTGGCCAGAGTTTAAGAATTATGGTCAGTGCAAGGTTATTTATTGTCATTGCGTCAGGAACTTTTGCTTATCCGATATAGCGAGAACTATTAAAAGATTTATTAAATATGGGAACGTGTTTGGGCGTTCTGGAAGAGATAATATGGCTTTTATGGTGTTAAGTTTAAATATTTCATAGAATTAGGCGTTACTTTGCGGAGATCCATAATACAAAAGTAATAATAAAATTATTTTGCTATAAACCGCGATGAAGTAAAATAGAAAATATATATAATGCTAAATGTAGAGGGAATTGCTTCGCTTTGCGATTTTGGTCGTGGAGTCTATCTCCTGATGATGCTTCGGTTGCGGGGCGAAACGATTGTTGAGTTTGTGATAGTGAACGTATATAGTGCTTGTGTATTGTTGTGGCGGTGGTGGAGGTTTGTGCATGTGTTTTTACGGATCCTGCATGTATCAGGTATGAAAACCGATTGTCCACTCTACATTTAGCATTATATATATTTTACTTCATCGCGGATTATAGCAAAATAATTTTATTATTACTTTTGTTTAAATATTTCTTTGATATATTTAAATGCCTATTTGACAATCTCATCTTAGTAAATGGTAGAGTAGTAGGTAGGTCTTCGAAGTTAAATTTTAATACGAATTGGAAATTTATTATATTTATTTTTATTATTCATCATCATCCTCCTGCCCTTATCCCACTCTAAGTGGGGTCGGCACAACATGTTACAAACATGTTGTCATATCATTTGGCTACGTATTTTACGACCGGCCGTCTGCCTGACGTCAACTTACCTTAGACGTATTTTACGAAAGAATAAAAATAGAAAAATACTTAAGAAAGAGGGTGGTCTATTTTACTCAACCAGATACCACACGGTGGGTCAACTTACCTTTATCGTATTTTACGACACCTCGGTAAGAAATGAGGGTGGTCCATTCTACTCAGCCGGATACCACACGGTGAGTCGACTTACTTTAGTCGCCTTTTACGACATCTCGGTAAGAAATGAGGGTGGTCTATTCTACTCAGCCGGACACCACACGCAGGTCGACTTACCTTAGTCGCCTTTTACGACACCTCGGTAAGAAATGAGGGTGGTACTATTCTATTCAGCCGGATACCACACGGCGTATTTATTTTCATTATTATTTTCACTCATTTTTATTATTATTGTTATTATTTATTATTATCACCACTTGCTATTGTGCTAGTAATAGCCATTTAGCCATATCCGGAAGGTTGTCGGGGCCAGGTGGATGCGCATTGCGGAGAACCGGGATGTCTGGCGCAGACATGGGGAGGCCTATGTCCAGCAGTGGACTGCGAAAGGCTGATGGATGGATGGATGGATGGATTGCTATTTTGACATTTGTTTCTGACTTTTTGTAATGATATATTTTTTGACATGTAATTTTTTAATTTGACTATATTTTAATGGTACATATGGACTGTATTTTGAGCATATTGTTTCTTAAAAATAGGGTAGCATTGCACTTTTTAAATGTATATTAATAATTAAGTTGATAAATAATGTATACTCTGTTGACGGAACTAATAAATAAATAAATAAGTCACAGTCAGTTTGTCTTAAAGAACGGACATAGAAAGCGAGATAGATAAAAACTTTATTGCCCAGACACATAATAATATATGCGGTCTTAAAGTAAACTTATGTATATGTAATTTATAAAATTAGGCGTTACTTTGCGGAGGTCCATAATACAAAAGAAGTGAGAATATTATTATGCTATAATCCGCGATAAAAGGGAATATATGTAATGCTAAGTGTAGAGTGTACTATTCGTTCTCATACCTGATACATGCAAAATTTGTAGGAAGTCATTCGCTACCCAACACCGATGACACAACAATACACAAGCACTGCACACATTCACCACTACAATCTCAACACGACTCAACAAAGACAAACAACAACGACAAACTCAACAACGACAGCATGCAGCTTTGCGATTTTGTCGTGGACTTTATCTCCTACCGATGCTTCGGTTACGGGGCAACAAACAACTGTTGAGATTGTGGTGGTGAATGTGTGCACTGCTTGTGTATTGTTGTATCATCAGTGTCGGGTAGTGGATGAGTTCTTACAAATTCTGCATGTATCAGGTATGAGAACGAATAGTACACTCTACATTTAGCATTACATATATTTTGTTTTATCGCGGATATAGCAAAATAATATTCTCATTACTTTTGTATTATGTATACGTACAAAGGACAACGTTCGTTATATTGCGTTTAGGTAATGTCTCCCCCATATTTAGTGTTCTGTATCTTTTCCATGTGTACACTCAAGTCTGTAACCTATAAATAATTAAAATCTTTTTAATTGCAGTAATTAATCGTTTCCACAGACTGTATTCCATAAAGGGAAAAATATTTTTTTGTCAATTATAGTTGCACATTAAACTGACCGCATTCAAGCGCCAGCTTTCTTATGGTATAATACTAATTGGTACTTGTTTCTATGAAAATATATCGCAATTAATTCTTGTTTTTACCTGACTGCAGTTATATAGAAAGTTTGTTTTATAAATTAGTACCGTTTAGTTAGATGACCGGGCCTAGATCGGTAATTTTTACAAAAAAAAAAACTTGAAAAAAGAAAAAATGTTTGGTAGGGGGGGCTCGATATTAGGTATTTTTATTTCATTCTACATATATAAAAGAAAGTTGGTCTTAGTTACACAATTTATAACTCAAGAACGGATGAACCGATTCCGCTGAAAGTTGGTGGAGAGGTTGCTTAGAACCAGGAGACGGTTTATTCCGTTCGACAGCATTTATTTTATCCCGTCAAGTCACTATAAAACATGGTATAACAAAAACGACTATGACTTTTATCTGAGCAGTTTTCTTAGCTTGTCTTTGTTCTCAGATCTTTTGGTTTCATAAAAAGGTGCAACATATTGAAATATTATTGTGAAATATAACACCAAACACCATAACCACTGAACATGAAACACCATATAACATTCCCTTATACAACTCAACACCAGGGCATTTTAAGGAAAAACAAACGCGCCAAGAGGGGGGATAAATATCCCTCATATCCGGTGCATTATGTCGACAATATATTTATGACGAAACTTTTATTTCCTGAAAGCACTCTCCAAAATAAACATTGGTTTATTGCTTTCTTTGATCTTTCGCTTTACCTGTTCGTTCCTGGAAAGTGATCTCAGAAACTTTAAGGTGCATTTGTGTTTTAGATAACATGATCTTAATTTAATTCTTATAGGACGTTTACTTCAAAGATTAAGATTTGTGTTATGGGTGACAATCAACTCATTGATATAAATAAATATATGGGACACTTACACACACGGTCGTCCGTCCCCAAAGTAAGTAACTTAATACTTGTGTTATGGGTGACAGACAACTGGTGAATATATACTTATATAATTTTTAAATACATACTTAAATACAAATATACACCCAGGCTCAAAGACCAACAAATTCATTTATAGAAAATCTTGGCACTCGGCGGGAGTCGAACACGCGACCCGCGTAGCTGAAGGCAGGGTTACTACCCAATGCGCCAACGGCCAGATATATACATATGTAATTTTAAATGAATACAAAAATACACCCAAAAGGTTGTGTGTTACTCTAAGTAGAAAATACCACCCTCACTTACCGATGTATCGTAAAAGGCGACTAAGTGAAGATGACCCGCCGTGTGGTATCTGGCTGAGTAGAATAGACCACCGTCATTTTTTACTGAGGTATCATAAACGGCGACTAAGTTAAGTTGATCCGCCGTGTGGTATCCGGCTGGGTAGAATAGATCACTCTTATTTCTTACCGAGGTATCATAAACGGCGACTAATCCGGTTGAATAGAATAACCCTCTTTGTTACCGAGTTGTTGTAAAATATGACTAAGGTAAATTGACGTCTGTAACGTAAGTAACTCCGCCATTGCCGGTCCCAAGCCCGGATGAAAAAGGAGGAGGGTTGGTCAAGAAGAGACCATACCTGACCGTAAAACTGTCAACGCCGAGCATCGGGTGGCGGTTAAGTAACCCGACAACTTCGTACCAACCAGCATACGAAGCGGCTACAGGAGCCGTGAGGATTTAAATGACCTCTAAAAGTCTGAGAGTGGAAGGACGCGGGAACCCACCACTTAAACAACTCCCAAGAAAACCCCCACATCATGGATACACAGCACAGAGATAGCGGTTTGTCATGCGACCCGACTAACGCTCGGCGCTGTCCAGTATCCGGGCTGGATAGTGTGAAATGTACTACCGAAGCTTCCCATGAGGTGATTCGCCAGGCCTCAGAAGGGAGAAATGCTCCTGGCGACCAAACCGCAAATAAGATCTCTATACGCACTCACCGTCGAATTGGAACCTGGAACGTAAGAGGCTTAATCAAAACAGGCAAGCTTAGCATCGTGGAAAAGGAGATGGAATTACATAATCTAAGCATCTTAGGCATCAGCGAAACTCACATGCGCGGTACTGGTCATTTCTCAACAACTGCTGGGAACATGTTATACTTTTCTGGACCTAAATCAGAGAGCACTCATGGCGTCGGCATCCTAGTTCCTCCTAATATGAATAAGTCTGTTCTCGGGTACAATCCAGTTTCCGATAGAATCATAACTCTGAAACTGAACTGCAAACCGTGCAATGTGCACATCGTGCAGATCTACGCACCAACGGCACTGGCTTCAGAAGATGACATCGATGAATTTTATGGATTGTTAGAAGATACTCTGGTGAAAATTACAAACCGGGAAATTACCCTCGTACTTGGTGATTTTAACGCCAGGGTTGGAAACACTAGCTGACGATCATATCCGTCAGTACGTGGGTAAATTTGGCCTTGGTGAGAGAAATGAGCGGGGTGACAGATTGATAAGCTTCTGTGTAGAAAGGAACTTAAACATACTGAACACCAACTTTCAGCACCATCCCAGAAGACTCTACACATGGAAATCTCCAGGCGACCGATATCGCAACCAAATTGTCTACATACTAGTTAGTTGTCGCTGGAAATCATCTGTCAAGAATACCAAGACATTTCCTGGAGCAGAATGCGGCTCGGACCATAATCTACTTGTCACGGAGTTCGCCCTCCGCATGAAAAGACGTAGAAGTCCACAAATAAAGCCAGTCCATCTTGAGATCTCAGAACAGGTAGCTTTTCAAAACTCGATCGAGATGAAACTAGCAAACCAACCTTCATCATTGGAAGATGACCCAAACTCGCAATGGATGCAGCTCAAAGGTCATATTAACACAGCCCTGGATGAGGTAAGGTCAGTCAGAAAATCGGTCAATAAAAAGAAAAGCTACATTTCAGAACCTACCTGGGATCTCATACAACAGAGAAAAATTCTAAAAATAAACGGACTACAGAACCCCGATATAGCCCTTTCATACTCAGTCCTTTGCAAAACCATTGACGCACGATGTCGGTCAGATAAAATCAACTATATAGAAGGTATCTGTAAGGAGATCGAGAAACATTCGAAGAAATTACAGAATGCAGACCTCTTCAAGAAAGTCCGTTTGCTAGCAAAGCAGTTCAAACCAAAAACTTGGGTCATAAAAGACACAAACGGCCAAGACCTTCATGAACTGGACAAAATAGCTGAACGCTGGAGGGTTTACTGTGAACAACTGTACAAGAACCCTGAAGGGACAAACCTCCATCCCTGGCAAACGGACTGGAACTCAATCGATCTGGAACCAGACATTCTCCGCACTGAAGTCACAGCTGCGCTGAAGTCACTGAAGCCCAAGAAAGCCCCCGGACTTGACAGTATAACTGCTGAAGTCCTTCAGTCGATGGGCGGCAAAGGTGTCGATGCATTGCACATGATATGCAACAACATCTGGCGCACCGGCAAATGGCCCGAAGACTGGACAAAATCTGCCATAATTCCTCTTCACAAGAAAGGGTCTACAAAAATTTGCGACAACTATAGGACCCTGTCATTAATATCACATGCCAGTAAAATCTTACTTCATATTCTTAACCGTCGCATAAAGCATTTCTTGGATTGGCAGATACCAGAGGAACAGGCAGGTTTTGTAAAAGGTAGAGGCACTCGCGAACACATACTGAACATCAGGCAACTGATTGAAAAAGCTTACGAGTTTGATTCCCCTTTCATAATGTGCTTCGTTGACTACAGCAAGGCATTTGACTGTGTAAAATGGGCAAAACTTTGGAACATACTAACGGAACTAGGCATACTGTTACATTTGGTTGCTCTCCTTGAAGCTTTGTACCGCAACAGCCACGGGGTTGCAAAGATCGATATAAGAACTTCAAACCCTTTTGACTTCGGTAAAGGCGTAAGACAAGGTTGTATTTTGTCCCCCATTTTGTTCAATGCATATGGGGAATACATAATTAGGCAAACTTTGGACGGTTGGGAAGGAGGAGTAAGCGTGGGTGGGATGAAGATCACCAATCTACGATACGCGGACGACACTACTCTCTTTGCCGTCTCAGAGGCCGAAATGACACGCCTGCTGGACCGGATGGAACGTATAAGTGGCGAACTGGGCTTGCAGATCAACAAGGAGAAGACCAAACTGTTGATAGTTGACCGTACAAATAAACTGGAACTCACTGGCTCTTTAAACTTCGAAATAGTAAACAATTTTATCTACCTGGGTTCCAGTATCTCGAACACCGGCTCTTGTGATGTCGAAATCAGACGCAGGATTGGGATGGCCAAAGGCGCCATGGGCCAGTTGAAAGGAATATGGAAGGACAGAAACATAAGGAATGTCACCAAACAAAAACTTGTCAGAACGTTGGTGTTCTCCATATTCCTATACGGGGCCGAAACATGGACGCTCAGAGCACAAGACCGTAAACGTGTGGACGCCTTTGAGATGTGGTGCTGGAGGAGAATGCTGCGCATCCCCTGGACAGCTAAAAGAACTAATGTGTCGATACTCAAGGAACTCAAGATCTCAACCAGGCTCTCAACTATCTGCCTGAAACGAGTCCTTGAGTACTTCGGTCATATCGCCCGGAAGAATGATGACAATCTTGAAAAGATAGTCATCACGGGCAAGGTCCAGGGGAAGAGACCACGAGGACGAAGTCCAATGCGCTGGACAGATCAAATCCGCACCACTCTCAACAGCCGGATGCATGAAGCCATCCACGTTGCAAAGAATCGACACCGATGGCGCAATATTGTCCGTGACAAATTGATCCATGGAGGGGGTCACGACCCTCAGCATTGAGGACACCGACGCGAGGAGGAGGAAATTGACGTCAGGCAGGCAACCGGTGTTAAAATACATAACCAAATCATGTGGCATGTTGTGCGGACCCCACTTAGAGTGGGATAATGGCAGGAAAATCATGTTACTTATAAAATAAATGAAGTATACCTCTATTTCTTCTTCAATTCTTGTCCTTTTTCTTCTGTCACTCAAAGGTTGACTGGAAGAGATCCCTTTTAGGGGTAAATCCGCCTTTATACATGTGATTTTTTATTTTTTTCTTTCTCCTTTCTAAATATATGTGTAAAAAGATAAAAATAAAGTATATCAAACGTAGCTTCATTATAATTTACTATGACTTAAGTGTTAATAAACATACCAGTAAAGTAATTTCTCGATTTAAATTGTCTGTCTCTATTTAGGAACGTTTAAGTAACATTTTCATCACGTAATTTGTTACTCCAAGAGGGGTTGTTATTTTTTATGTGTTCACTTAATGGACTGGATGTTTAGGGGTGCGGTTTTTGTCTGTTCCTGCTTCCCTTATTTGTTTTCTCAATATCACTAATACATATATATGTAAATACATAATACATACGGGATTTCTATAGCCCATATGTTATGGTGGATAAGTAATAATAGTGCCAAATTTCATCGATATTAGTTCGGCGGATTCGCCTTACATACATATATAATCGCAAACTTTGGCATTTATAATATAAGTAGGATAGGATATTCAATGTTTAAAATGTTTTATAGAATAGAAGAAAGTGAGATGCTTAAAATGTTTTATGGGGAGGATATTCAACGGGTTCGAACCCAGGCAGACACCAATGAGTTTTTCTCTTAAAACTTATGTGTCTAATTGATAATTGCAATTTATCACACGCTTTTCGGTGAAGGAAAACATCGTGAGGAAACCTGCATATCTCTAAAGAATTCTGGAGGTATGTGTAACCTACCAATCCGCATTGGAGCAGCGTGGTAGGTCTTATCACCAATCCTTCTCTCCCAAAACGGAGAGAAGAGGCCTATTCTCAGCAGTGGGATAGTAACAGGCCGTTACTTAATTACTTATGTAGGATATTCAATGTTTAATGTTTAAAAATTTTGTGTGAGCATTACTTTAGAAGATAGAATACAGCTATTTATAAGTAAATAAATGTTCTAACTTCTATAATTCACTTATCTTCGTAACGTTGGTAATAAATTAGCGAACGAACCAGCAGAACAACTCTAGTATCGAATAGATCACGGAAACACTCTTGTCCGTGCTATTACTAAATAACATTTGCTTAACTCGTTTAGATAGTGTATTTAGGTTGTTGATATTGAATTTATAATGCTGGGACAGGTGCTCGTAGGGATTAGCTGTTAGGAAAGATTTAAACCTAGATTTTATATCTTTATATTTAAATGAGTTAATCTTGTATATATATGTATATTTTCCGAATCTCGGAAACGGCTCCAACGATTTTCCTGAAATTCAGCATGTAGGAGGTTTTGGGGGAGAAAAATTGATCTAGCTAGGTTTTATGTAAAAAAAATATTGTTTTATCCCTGTTTTTGGGCACTAATAAACACTAAAGTTTATTTTGAATTGAATTTTCGCCATTAACTGTCAAGTCGACGTAGCTTATTCAGGTAACGGGCAGCCTCGAGAAATGTGAATGTAAAGGATCCATCCCCAACTAAATAATTGTTTTTTCTTTTTTTTAAGTTTTTTTTCCAAAAAATTACCGAGCGAAGCTCGGTCACCCAGTTATTATTAATTATATGCCGTGTGGCATCCGGCTGAATAGATTAGTACCACCCTCATTTCTTACCGAGGTGTCGTAAAAGGCGACTAAGGTAGGATGACCCGCCGTGTGCTATCCGGCAGAGTAGGATAGACCAACCTCATTTCTTACCGAGGTGTCGTAAAAGGCGACTAAGGTAGGATGACCCGCCGTGTGCTATCCGGCAGAGTAGGATAGACCAACCTCATTTCTTTCCGAGGTGTCGTAAAAGGCGACTAAGGTAGGATGACCCGCCGTGTGCTATCCGGCAGAGTAGGATAGACCAACCTCATTTCTTTCCGAGGTGTCGTAAAAGGCGACTAAGGTAAGTTGACCCACCGTGTGGTATCCGGTTGAGTAAAATAGACCACCCTCTTTCTTACCGAGGAGTCGTAAAATACGAATAAGGTAAGTTGACGTCAGGCAGGCGGTAGTAAAATACGTAGCCAAATAATATGATAACATGTTTGTAACATGTTGAGCCGACCCCACTTAGAGTGGGATAAGGGCAGGAGGATGATTATATAAAATAATTATAAACTGAAATGTATGTTTTTTATAAATCCTTATTAAACCTACTAATGTTAAAAATACGAATGTGAAGTTTGTGAGTATGGATGCATGTTTGTTACTCTTTCACGGCGAATTCGCTGAACCAATAACGATGAAATTTGGTACAATTATTCCTTACACCGGATTAATAAATGGGCTCTAAAAATCCTCGTTAATGTCTTTAGAAATCATAGTTAATCCTAGTTTAATTTAAAAATATAGAAATCCTGTTCATTCAACATCAAAATATCAAGCGACAATAGTAGCGGGTAAAAGCTAGTAATTTATAGAAGTACGGTATCCGTCTGAGTAGAATAGAACACCCTCATTTCTTACCGACGTGACGTACGATAAGATACGAATAAGGTTAGTTGATGTCAGGGTTGCGGCCGGTCGTAATACGTAGCCAAAACATGAAACAACATGTTTATAGCATGTCGTGCCGACCTTATTTTACGACAGCTCGGTAAGAAAGAGGGTGTTCTATTCTACTCAGCCGGATACTACACGGTGTGTCAACTTACTTTAGTCGCCTTTAACGTCACCTCGGTAAGAATTGAGGGTCGCCTATTCTACTCAGCCGGATACCATCAGACATTATTGCAGTCGTGTCAGTATTATAATCTAAATGTAGATTACACAATCCGTTCTCATACCTTATAGTGAAACTGTTTCGAAGTGCGGTAAATTCTTCACGTTAATAAAGTTATAAGAATTTCATAAATTATTTAATAATTTAAAAGAATTCTAAATTAAATATAAATATATATATATATATATATATATATATATATATGAGACACTTACACGCACGGTCGTCCGTCCCCAAAGTAAGTAACTTAATACTTGTGTTATGGGTGACAGACAACTGGTGAATATATACATATATAATTGTTAAATACATACTTAAATACAAATATACACCCAGGCTCAAAGATCAACAAATTCATTTATAGAAAATGTTGGCCCTCGGCGGGAATCGAACCCGCGACCCGCGGAGCTGAAGGCAGGGTCACTACCCACTGCTCCAACGAGCCAGTCAAAATTAATTATATAGTTTTTTGACCGCAATTTCTACTGAACAAGATTAATTTAATAGAAATTAAAATATCTCCAACGGATTTGAAGTTACTTTCACTGCGTTACTTCAGACGTTTAAAAATATTGTTACCAATTTTATCTCGGTCCAAATAAACAAAAAACGGGTCGCTTGTTCGATTCCCGCTGAGGGCCAATATTTTCTTTAAACGTATTAGTTGGTCTTTTAGCCTGGGTGTATGTTTAAGTATGTATATAAAAAATATATAAGTATATATTCTGACACCGGATATATTGGGGGCTTGTACCAAATGTCACTGGTGCTTGATATGAATTGAACAGCACCCACGCTCACACCTACTAAACACTGCGCTCTGGTATTTAACCAGTATTGTGATATTGATCCGTCAATGTCCTAAGACATATTTAAGTCATTGCAAATTATAAATTTTATTAGACTTGTGCTTTAACTAGCTGTGGTAGCCCAGCGGTAACACCGTGCGCCACCTTCGAGGAGGTCTAGGGTTCAAACCCGGGCAGACACCAATGAGTTTTCTAGTAAAACTTATGTGTCTAATTGAAAATTGCAATTTATCACACGCTTTTCGGTGAACGAAAACATCGTGAGGAAACCTGCATATCTCTAGAGAATTCTGGAGATATGTGTAACCTTCCAATCCGCATTGGAGCTGCGTGGTAGGTCTTAGAATCCTTTCTCCAAAAACGGAGAGAGGAGGCCTATGCCCAGCAGTGAGATAGTAACAGGCCGTTACTTAACTTACTTTTACTTTCTGCTTTAACGTCGTGTGGTATCCGGCTGAATATAATAGTACCACCCTCAATTCTTACTGAGGTGTCGTAAAATACGATTGAGATAAGTTGACGTCAGGCAGGCGGCCGTTCGTAAAAACGCAGCCAAATCATGTGACAGTATGTTTATAACATGTTGTGCCGACCCCACTTAGAGTGGGATAAGGGCAGGAAGATGATGCAATTTATTAGACTTATGCTTTAGCAAAATAAAAATGGTAGAAAAACACTTAGCCGAATCACGTGGCAGCATGTTTATAACATGTTGTGTCGACCCCACCTAGAGTGGGATAAGGGTAGGAGGATGATGATGTTTACATGGATTCCTACATCTACTATTCAACATAATACTTAACTAAGTTTGTATAAGTTATATTATCCTTAATTATGAACTAAGTTATTTATTATTTTCCAGAGGGAAAACGGGATTTTTTCTATCCTATATTTAAGCCCGGTATGTAAGGCTTAATTTCAGAAAATTTCGTCGATAGTGGTCCAGACGTTCCCTTAATTACGCGGCTAATAGTTATCTCTTTTAATTAAAACAAATTGATTTGCAATCAATTTGGTTTACATTTCCAAAAGCTTATCAGTATAGCAAAAGGCAGTTCCATTACAGAGCCTTTTCAATTGATAACTGTAAAGATTATAAATCTCAAAGCACTTACGACTTAGATTAAGATTTCAACTGGATGTTTTGCTGATAACTTTACCTAAATAAAATGATAGTATCTTATTAGATGAAAACCGTAATTCCGATCTGAATTACAGTTTAAAAAAAGCTCGAGAGATAACAGCAATGATGTTAATAAGAATATTGACTCAAAAATATATATATATCTCTTGACGCGATTATACCATGTGATAAACTAGCGGTGAGATATGACTCTTCTAATTGTTAATCGCAATTTAACACACGCTTTCCGGTGAAGGATAACATCGTGAGGAAACCTGCATATCTCTAGAGAATTCTAGAGATATGTGTAACTTACCAATCCACACTGGAGCAGCGTGTCTTAGCTCAAACCATTTTCTCTAGAGAGGAGGCCTATGTCCAGCAAAATTCTGGTGATATATGTAACCAACCAATCCACATTGGAGCAGCGTGGTATGTCTTAGCTCCAACCCTTCTCTCCTAAAGAGGAGGTATATGTCCAGCAGGCCATCACTTTTTTACTTTTACGATTAATATATATACGACGAATTAAATTGCGACTTTTAACAGTTTTGAAGATCTACCAAAGCTGGGTTTTTCATTGTTTACAAATAACATTGGATAAGCAATAAAAGATAATGTTAAACCAAACCCCTGATTATGGGCCTCATAAGAAATTTTAGAATCACGGATGATGGATCGAGCTATGCTCGGGAATAAAGAAATAAAGATGATCTTTCAGAAATAAAGATGATGACGTCATCAAATAAGAAATGAAGAGATACGTAGATAACAAAGAGTCAAATAGTTTAGCTTGTCGCTGAGCTGAATTGGCAATGGGCGGTATATAGTGCGGATAACCGATAGGCTTTGGGGTCTTAAGGTGTTGGAATGGCATGGTAATAGTAGACCTCCTACGAGGTGGACCGACGACCTCAAAAGGGTCGCGGAGAGTCGCTGGATATAAGCTATATGAGATCGTGTGTCATGGAGACAAAAAAGCGTGAAGAGACCTGTGTCCAACAGTGGGCATCTATAGATTGAGAGAGATAGAAAAACCCTCCCAAAATTTGTTGACAATACATCTACAACTGTAAAAGAAATATGAGACTAGTTAAGCATTTTGCCAGCGTCGGAATAAGTGTATTTTATTGAAATTTCGAACATAAAATTAATTATTGTGAGTTAACCATAAGAAATAGAAACATGCTATCGTGGACTTTTTTGTAGGATTTTTGTAGATCTACAAAGCTCTAGTATATTACTTAATTGTATCTATATTGGTTTACGCGGCGCACGCGTTTTTTTCTTCTTCACATAATTGACCTAAAATACACTATTAACCTAAACCTTCAGGAGAAATTGCACTATATTTTAGTAAAAACTGTACAGAAATCGGTTCAGTAGATTTCTACAAAATCGATCACATATAGAGACAGCTTTGTGGACTTTGTTTAATATAGATATTCAATACGTCAAACATGTGTTTTAAAACTTTTTTGTTACTATCAAGCTATTATTGCATGTAGGGCAATATTCTCCCTTTTTATCGCTTCATAATCACTAACAGCCCAGACAAAAGGGATAATTATAGATTGGGAAAAAGTAAAAAAGGTCAACGCACATGTGCGTCGTAACTTCAACAGCGCACGTAACGCTATAATATATTCGTTTCGTAATATCTTGAATTAAATTGTTTTCTTCTTGCTCTAATGCATCAAGATATAGTGCTTCCGGATTGTATAAGAAGTAAATACCTATAGATGGGAATGCTTTAAAGTGATATAAGTTGATTGCAATTTCCATTCTTTTATTTTGTCTTCTTTCGTCCAAAGATTGGGTATAGCAATAAGATCGTCTTTGCATTTTATAACATATTTGTTGTTATTTACCTTTATACCTATATCTATACTTACGCCGTGTGGTATCCGGCTGAATAGAATAGTACCAACCTCATTATTACCTTAGTCGCCTTTTACGACACCTCGGTAAGAAATGAGGTTGGTCTATTCTACTCAGCCGGATGCCACACGGCGGGTCGAATTACCTTAGTCGCCTTTTACGACACCTCTGTAAGAAATGAGGGTGGTACTAATCTATTCAGCCGGATACCACACGGCGTCTGGTAAAACTATTTATTACCTTTATTTAATGTGTAACCTATAAATAACTATATTTTGAAGTACAAATAACAGCATCCTTAATCCTACGCCTAATGAGTATTTGAACGGCTGGTGCGGTTCAAGGAGAGCCTATTGCATTATTACATTATTACCTTTAACTAACTTAACAGTCATTACAAATAGCTTACCTTCAAATTTGCTTACATTCCTTAATTTATATTTAACTAGCAGCATGCCCCTGCTTCGCACGGGTATAAAATACATATCCCATGTCAGTCAGTGTAAAAAAAAATGATTAAAATCGATCCAGTAGTTTTGATTTATTCATTACTGCCCGTGGCTCGCAACTCGCAAGCGTTAAATTTGGAGAAAAACAATTTCCTCTCCCTATACCAAGACGATTTCCTGCTATCTTTGGAATATCTAAACTCATATAGTACATTTTTACTTATTTACTTTTACATTTTACCTATGTATTTTATTTTTACAATTAATTACAGAATGTCTTTAAACAAACTCTTAAAAGATTCGAAGTCCTATAGGGTGAAGCGCGGCGTCCTCACGGCATTTTAAATCTGTAATATCTCCGAAAATGTACACTTAAATTACATGCTGTAAACGGCCATATTGACCTATATTAAGTCAACTATTTATTTAAGGTACTTAATTGGATAAGGATTAATGCCGTATTGTATAAAAATTGCTTTGAACATAAGGCATTATTTTTCGTAAAAAGTAAATGACAAAAAATGCTATTGTGGGTTATCCATAAGTGATAGACATATACCATCGCGGACTTTTCTGTAGACCTTTTCAAGGTGTACAAATACTTAGTACATCGTTTTGATAAATCTCGTAGGGTTTAGCCTGCGTTTGCAATGTAAGCGGAAAAAATTTAATTATTTACAGAAACCTCAAAAATTACAGTATTTCTCTACTCCGTATTGAATGTTATTATACGTACAAACCTTCCTCTGGAATCACTCTATCTATTAAAAAAAACCGAATCAAAATCTGTTGCGTAGTTTTAAAGTTTTATGCGTACATAGGGATATATGGACAAAGAATGCGACTTGTTTCATAATATGTAGTGACTAGTGATACCCATGACTCCGTGTTATCCGGCCTAGTAGATTAGACCACCCGCATTTCTTACCGAGTTGTCGTAAAACGCGACTAAGGTAAGTCGACCCGCCGTATGGTGTCCTCTTTAGTAGAATAGACCACCCTATTTCTTACGGAGATGTAAAATACGACTAACGTAAGTTGACGTCAGGCAGGCGGCCGATCGTAAAAACGCAGCCAAATCATGTTACAACATATATATTATAGCATGTTGTGCCGACCCCACTTAGAGGGGGATAAGGGCAGGAGGATGATGACTATGTGTGCGCCAAGTTAAGCATTTAAGAACTCTTAATAATCAAATATGTAGTTTTTCCTGTTCCCGAAAGGAAAACGGGAGTTATTTCATATGCAAATTTATACTGATTATAAAAAAGTCCCCAAAAGCTGTCTGTCTGTATGATCGATTTTATCAAAATCATTTTAACGAATATTTGTAACGTTTTTACTAAATTCTTCCGAAATGTTTAGGTTAATTACAGTTTTATTAAAAAGCTAGTTTGCCACAATACAATAGTAATTTCTAATATGATGCCGCTGTAATTTTTATTCTTTCTTCTTTATCACCTGATACATATCAGGTACGAATAAGGATAGGATTCAGGCAGGATGGGTAAACTGCGTGAACTACAAAACAACCAAATAACATGGAATTTCTTACTCGCTTTGAAACAATCCATTATTGCTTGTTGACTCGAATCACAGTCGAAACTAAATTGCCACTAGGTTAGTAATTTATGGCAACAATTAAAAAACAAACATGCATGGTCCTTCGACCATAAACTGTGTTGCCATGGTAACGCGCATTAAACTTTATTGCTAGCTCGTTACGGAGCATAAGTTCAGCCAACTAAGTAAGCGATTATATGCCTTAATGTTAAATTATCTAGGGTTACTTTAACTGTATATACAACCTTGTAAGTGTTTAAAGTTGAACAAAATTTTCAATTGCGTTTAAATTATAGGATTCTAGACTTTATATGGGTGTAAATAAAGAAGGTTCAACATGTAGAGATATGTTTGTAGATGCAGAAAGACGCCGCATGGCGCCAGCCAAGTTTCTTGCACTGTATGTTTTGAAAATATATTATGTATCGAATTACTTGTTAAATTTTCAGTTGATAAAATGAAAAAGGTTAAGAATATACGGATGAGATGAGTTAGATGAGGCGAGCTTAAATGTCATATATGGTTGTGTCATGTATGAGTGATCAAATGGAAGCGATGAGATCCATATTGGACCCAAAAAAAAAGATTGCATCGTGAAGCTGAAATGGCAGAGAGCAGGGCATATAATACGATGAGCCGAAGGGCTTTCTTATGCATCAAAATTAAGTAACGTTGGTTATTTAGACGCTAGACAGTTTTGCCATGAAATCCTAGCATGATATGCATTTGTAGTAAATTCGTCATAGCCCAAAGTGAACTAAGCTAACTTTAAACTCGAGCAGGCATGAATGAGTTTAAAGTTATTTATCAAAGTGATATTTACAATATATTAGCTTTGCGCTATTCGGTAAAGGCCGTGGGGAAACTTGCATATAGTAAGAGAATTTCTGAGGCATGAGGGACCTATCGTTTCATATTGAAGCAGTGAGGTGGATAAAACCTCACACCTTTCTCTTCAAAAGGAGAAATTAGGTCTTTCTCCAGAATTGGAATGGTATCAGCTATACGTTTAGCAGTAAGCAAAATAGATTGATGAAGAAACTTTAAAGTTCAACCTTAAACTTTAGGAGGAAATTGATAAAACTGTCATTAGACCTGACGTAATGGATCAGAATGCTGGACAACAAAAGAAAAGATTGAAATAAAAGTATATGCAAATGAAATGAGAATGTTAAAGTGGATGTTGGGTGTGACAAAATTTGAGAGAATGCGAAGTGAATATATTAGTGGAAGTCTATTGCACCTATTATAGAAAAGATGAGAAGTACGAGTAATTTATAGAATTAAGCGTTACTTAGCGGAGATCCATAATACAAAAGTAATAACAAAAATATTTTGCTATAATCTGCGTTAATTTATCGAGAAATACGGGGTTAAGTGGGTATAACCATGTAATGAGGAGTGATGAATCCTGTGACCATAAGAATTTTAAATATGAATATATAAAAAGCAGGAGGCCGAATAAAATATGTATGGATTACGTGAAGAATAATATGCATATAAAAGGAGAAGCACCAGAGTTGAGGAATCAAATGGAAAATATGAGATGAAGACATGTTGTGCCGACTCAGATCACTCTAATAAGGGTAAGAAAAAGATGATGACTAAAGTTAAAAACCCGAAATTTGAAATGTAGACAATACTCCGCTTAAAAACTAAGTCCGTTTTAACAAAACTGCCATTGTTTTTCGAAATATCAAAGGGGTTTGAACATCAAAATTACTTCTTGAGTATTCTATAGATGGAAACAACCGTGTAATCAATTACGTATCAGACATCAAAGACTTTGAAACGCCATTTTAAGCACTTGACAGCACAACAAAAGCTCTTTCATAGAAGATTAGTAGAAGTTTTTGTGCTTGAAAAATGCGGCAAGTTATATCCCCCTCTGCTTTCAACATAGGCCGTGCGCAAACTGTCGACTTTTTGCCCGCATACAATAATAAATTAATGAAGCAATTATATATACTAAAACAGGTAACTTCTTATCTTTCTTTACCATAAGACCAGATCAAATGATGAATCTGAATTTTAATATGGTGATACCTGAATAAAGACCTTCTTATTCTGATGGGCTGAAGAGTACGTACGCTACATTTTATATCGAAACTGAAATCGATCATTAAAAAGGGTTGACAATTAGATGTAACAATATAATTACATACATACATATTTTACAATACATACATTACATACAATTACATAAGCCATAATACCTAATTCCCACATCGTCTTATATTCGATATCTGTTTGGATTATAAAAATAACGGAATCGTTGATCATTATTTTCTGATACTGACAGCTAGCGAAATATGTGCCATTATGGGATCATTGGGTTACTATTGGGTAAAACAATGGTATAATTATATTCAATTGGGAAAAGTATTTCTTTTGTATACGATTTATTTTGACTTTCCATTGTCGTATATTTAATCAAAGCAGATATTAAAAAGTGTAAGTGTGTATTGCTAGTGTAGTATGGTGCTGATTGTGATGGTTTGTAATGCGTGAATCTTGCTGGATTCATAAAAATGCATGCACTACAAATGTATATGTAGGTAAATCAGGTATGAAAGACAAGAAAACTCTACATTTAGCATTACTTAAATATTATATTATTGTAAATTATTACTTTTGGATCGCCGCAAAACAATAATAAATAGTAGATGTAATCTATAACTCTTAAACTAAAAAAAATCTAAAATATACAAACAATTCTTAGAGCCTGGTTCACAAGTTACCAATAAACTGTCAGTTAGCTTATTAGGAACATATCTGACACATTATCTCGGAATTTTGCGTTTCTCAGGTTTCTGATAGGCTTATTCAGTACTTAAAGGCAATAATAAGTTAACAGGTAGATCATGTGGCTGTTATTTTGTTAATGGAAGCTAATTTTTTTTAATTTCTAACTTTTCAGATATTTATCTGCTACTTAGTTTATTTGTCGGTTAACTATCCGATACTTTATCAGTAACTTGTGAAACATGCCCTTACTCTAGCCTGCTGATGTGCGTCTGGCCTAACAGTCCAATGGGGGAGTTAATGGCGCCTTTGTTCGAGGGCTGTAGGTGTATATTTATAAATATAACTTTGTACATAAAGACCTGTTCTGATCTCGCTCGGCCTTCGCGTCCTTACAACGATTATCCACACATGAGGACAGCTTGAGGGATCATTATACGAGAAAAGGAATTATTAACCTGGAATATGTTTTCCTCTCGACTTAGGAGATCGTCTAGCACACATACTAGATCAGTCTACAGAAAACTTTTAATTAGGTGTAAGAGATCGTAACCGGTCACCGGTACCATCCGATGAATTTTGACCCACCGGTTTAGTAGAATAGACCACCCTCTTTCTTACCGAGGTGACATGTGACAGCATGTTTATAACATGTTGTGCCGACCCCACTTAGAGTGGGATGAGGGCAGGAAAAATTATAGAATTTAAAATTACGTACATTAAATTTTTGCACTGCGAATTATAACACCAATTTTATAATACCTTTCCAGAATAATTAAATGAGTGAAAGCGGCATTCATAGTCTCGCTTACAACACAATTTCCTGTCGCAATTAGTAACTAACTATAAACAAACTGAAATGTTTATGTTAGCAAATAAATACATCGGAGCGAATTGACTGTTACCAGGAACTAGATGTAATTCGCACCATTATTGTAAACGCGAAATTGTATTGACTTGTCCTTTTTCTCAATTCCGAAGCAATCAAAAAAATGTGTTTGAACAAATCATTTCTGATCGTACGCTTACTATGAAACTGACCGAATTCAAAATTCTTATTTCAATGTCATCTATTTTTTTTTTAATATATGGGACACTTACACACACGATCGTCCGTCCCCAAAGTAAGTAACTTAATACATGTGTTATGGTAGACAGACAACTGGTGAATATATACCTATATATTTTTTAAATACATACTTAAATACATACACACCCAGACTCAAAGACCCAAAGACTCAAAGAAGAGGAAGAGAAGAGGCCTATTCTCAGCAGTGGGATAGTAACAGGCCGCTTATGCTGACCCCACTTAGAGTGGGATATGGGCAGGAGGGTGATGACTATACACATTCCAACCATCTTTAGCCCCTCTAGTCACATATCCACCCACATTCATATTTAACACTCCTTTTCATCCCTCCTCATTATAATTTATAGAATTAGGCGTTACTTTGCGGAGATCCATAATACAAAAGTAATAATAAAATTATTTTGCTATAATCCGCGATGAAGTAAAATAGAAAATATATATAATGCTTAATGCAGAGTGGACAATCGGTTATCATACCTGATACAATTATCATACCTGATAAAATCGCAAAGGCTTTGCGATTTTGGTCGTGGAGTCTATCTCCTGACGATGCTTCGGTTGCGGGGCGAAACGATTGTTGAGTTTGTGATAGTGAACGTATATAGTGCTTGTGTATCACGGTGGCGGTGGTGGAGGTGTGTGCATGTGTTTTTTACGACTCCTGCATGTATCAGGTATGATAACCGATTGTCCACTCTGCATTAAGCATTATGTATATTTTCTATTTTACTTCATCGCGGATTATAGCAAAATAATTTTATTATTACTTTTGCCTCCTCATTATATGTCCATATATTTCTATGTTGATTAATAAATGCCGCCAACGTCTGCTCATTACGAAGATCTATTGTATTGTACTGAGAGGAGGCTGAACATAACCAGTAATCGGATGCACCTTAGCCACTTGCAGTGAACAGCTGCGCTATCATAACATTTACATAAAGATGCGCGCGCGCAGGGGCGGACTGCGTCCTTGAATAATAAAGGAAATAAACGTGTACTAAACATATTGAACAATAATATATGAATAAAAAGATATTTGTTTTCATATTCATAACGCCGCGTAGAGAGCTCATGAAAAAGATCCCCGTATGGGCTTGAAACTAGTCGGGCTTATCCGATAAAATAATACGTGAGTATAGCCGAAATCTATACATTAATTATGAATATCACTCACGATAGTTTAAATTCAAAGATATTTATTTTATTTTATTCATCATTCTCCTGCCCTTATCTCATTCTAAGTGAGGTCGGCACAACATATTGCAACATGTTTTGGCTAGTTATTTAACAACCGGTCGCCTGACGAACTTCAATTTACCTTAACAGCTCGGTAAAAAAGACACTCTGTTAAAAAGAGACTGATCCAGAAAGCCAACTATACTGTTGAGGATTACTTAGAATATAAGGATGTGTGGATATAGCTCGCTTAGACCCTGTACGAGACATTAATAACTAAATGTAACTAGTAATAAGAATTATATATTTAAAACAGAACAACCGCCGAATTTCTTACTGGCTCTTCTCGGTAGGAGCAGCATTCAGAACCAACAGTAGAGTTTGCGATTCAAATGCACTTATTTGCAAGTTTACTTGAATAAAGACTCTTTTGAATTGAATTTGAATTGTTTCGAATATTCTTTCCCCGCCCCTTTCAATTTAACTTTATTTCTTTAAAAAAAAAATTTTTTTAATTGCTTATTACTTTTTTTTTCCTTTGTTATAAGATTAAATTGTTTATGTGCATGAAAGTGTTGTATGCGAATAAATGATGTTTGATTTGAATTGAATTTAAATTGTTAACGTAAACAATAATAAAACCACCACCACCACCACCAACGTGGTGCACCACCCACATAAAATTTTCAGCTCTCCTTAACCCTAAGGTCGTCTGGAAGAAATCGCTACTAAGCGATAAGACCGCCCTTTATACATTACATTTTGTTTTCTTTTTTTATTGCTGTTTTTGTTTCTTTTCTGTATTTTTATCTGTGGTGTATAATAAAGTATATAAATAAAAAAATAAAATAAAATAAAAGTAGCAAAGCAATATGGCATATCTAATTCCAATTAATTTAAAAATGAGGCTAACCCATTGTGTGGAAAATATAACAATTGGCACATAGCGATAAAAACGAGTCAATAGCTTTACGTGCAGTCGAATGTTAGTGGGTAGGTGGTATAAAAATTATTCTAACTTTCTAATGGCGAGTTTTTGTATTGTGATATTGCGTTTTAAACTGTTTTTCCCACGTTTTGTGACATTGTTGCGTTCTCGGTGAAAGTGCCGCAAATGTAGATAAGAGTGTATTTCATTAAAATATTTATGTTAATTTTCTGTTTTGGTACAGTTGTTATATACTGGCGGGGAAAACATGATGCTACGAATTTTCAAATAGAATAAATAAATGAAAATGAATTTACACTATGACTAGGAAGTCGAAATGTGTTTTAATATTGCTAATGACTTGTTAGTCGAACTGCTGAAACTGCTGAAACTGCTGAACCCGGGTTCGAGAAATTTAATATAAAACATTCGTTTTGGTTAATTTATAAGTACGATTCATGACCTAATAATAATAGTCAACTCACCATAGTTGTATTTTACGACACCTCTGTAAGAAAGAGGGTGGTTTATTCTACATAAGCGGATACCACATGGCGGGTCAACTTGCCTCAGTCGCCTTTTACGACACCTGGGAAAAAATGAGGGTTGTCTATTCTATTCAGCCGGAAACCACACGACGGGTCAACTTACCTTAGTCGCATTTACGACACCTCGGTAAGAAATAAGGGTGATCTATTCTACTCAGCCGGATACCACACGACTTAAATACATAGGTCACCAGAACATTATAAATAAATCTATATAAATAATTTATCGAATTAGGCGTTACTTTGCGGAGATCCATAAAACAAAAGTAACAATAAAATATTTTGCTATAATCCGCGATGAAGTATCATCAAGAATCATCCTGAATCTCAATCAGGTATGAAAACGGAACCTCCACTCTCCACTCTACATTTAGCATTATATATACTTTCTTTATTTATTCTTTTATTTATTTTACTTCATCGCGGATTATAGCAAAATAATTTTATTATGAAACTACATAAATTAATATATTCTCAATCCGTCCCTGTGCTCCAAATTCCCGTATGGGAGAGCAGTAAGGGGAGGGAGGCCGAATTAACACTCGGGTTTGAAGTGGGGTCGTAAACCAATTATGGCTACTTGAGAAACGTCGACATGATTTGTGTTCTTTGTGACGAATTTTTAGTGTGCTGTGTACAAAAATGTATTCGTTTTAAAACTCTTCAGTCATTTCATATGTATAAAGTATGAGGTTACATTGTATACAGCACTAGCAATGGCCAGCGGCTCCGCCCGCGCGGAAAGATTACAACCGTAATATCTTCTTCTTCTTCTTCTTCAACCGATGGACGTCCACTGCTGGACATAGGCCTCTTCATGGGATCTCCAGAACACACGATTTTGTGCCGCTTGTATCCAGCGGCGCCCCGCGACCCTTTTGAGGTCGTCTCTCCATCTAGTAGGGGGTCTTCCAACACTGCGCTTTCCGGTGCGGGGTCGCCATTCCAACACTTTGAGACCCCAACGTCCATCGGTTCTCCGCACTATGTGCCCCGCCTTCGCGACCCGCTGAGCTATGTCGGTGACTCTGGTTCTTCTACGGATCTCCTCATTTCTGATTTGATCACGTAGAGAAACTCCGAGCATAGCTCGCTCCATCGCCCGCTGAGCGACTCTGAGCTTTCTTATGAGGCCCATGGTCAGCGACCAAGATTCAGAGCCATAGGTCATCACTGGCAACACGCACTGTTCGAAGACTTTAGCCTTCAGACACTGAGGAATATTAGACGAAATATTCCTAATATCGTAATATAGTCTATTGATAACCATAAAAATGGTAAAAGTGAGTTAACCTAAAAAGCTAGACATATGCTGTCACGGAATTTTGAGGGGAACAATTTTCAACAACTCTCGCCGTTTTCTCAGCGCACGCAAGGAAAGCTTTAAATTATGTCATTTTCGTTATATTTTTTATTGCTGCTCCTCTCCTATTTGTTGTAACATATCGTAGCGTGATGTTATAACATCACGCTACGATATAGCCTTCTTGATAAATGTACTTATACTGAAATAATTTTTCAAGTCAGCTCAGTAGTTCCTGAGATTAGCGCGTTAAAATAATCAAACAAACAAACTCTTCAGCTTTATATATTAGTATAGATTTCATTTTATAAATAATTTCGTATAGTAATCGAAGATTATAGCAAAATAGAACTATATCAGTCAATTAAAAAAATAATTTTACAATAACTCTTTTAACGTATTAAGGGTTTGAACTGGGTGACCGAGACATCCTCGGTATTTGTGTTTTAATTATATAAAAAAGCAAAAAAAGGGGCTTGATCCCGGGTATTTTGACGTCTCAAATACCCGGTTCTTAAAGCAACTAAGGTAAGTTAACCGTGTGGTATCCGCTTGAGTAAAATAAACCACCCTCTTTCTTACCGAGGTGTTGCAAAAGGCGACTAAGGTAAGTTGACGTCAGGCAGGCGGCCGGTAATAAAATACGTAGCTAAATCATGTGACATGTTTATAACATATTGTGCCGACCCCAGTTAGAGTGGGATAAGGGCTGGAATATGATGTCATTTAAAAAACTACCATGCTCCACATGTCGTAGGAGCAGAGGCTCTTTGCTTTGGTGATATCGGCCGTGAGGTAATATTTAGTGGAAAGGGTCACAACCCTTAGTAATTCGAACAGAGAGATACAAGCACAGAATCAGCTTAGCGATTCAGACTGATATAGGGACATAGGGACGGACAGAGAAAGCTATTTTTTATACTAGGTATGTAGTGATACAAGATTGACTCATTTAAACATTAAATATTGTTATGATATAGCCATAATCATACGGAAAACGGCGGAAGTATGCATCTCTCATCGAGAGTTATATATTTGTGCCGTTTGCAGTTGAGACCCTAGGGCCTTGGAGTCAAAGTGCAAAAAATTATCCATTTTAACACCCCGATTAATTGCCTCTTCAGGTGACAAGAGGGCTGGCTCCTTTTCCGCACAAAGAATCAGCTTAGCGATTCAGCACAGAAACGCTGCCAGCATTCTTGGGACCATTCCACGTGGGCATGATCTGTATAGTCCTAGCGTGTAAGTAATTTAAGATAGATATAACTTGTACATTTTTGTTGTAAATAAATAATAAAAGCCCATATTGAAAAAAGTCTACATGTATCACAAACCGGAAGCAATTAGATTAATGTAACATGTTTTTATCTACTTGAAATTTTTTTATCGACTTGCGTAATTTGGTTCCACAACTGAAGTCATTCGGTTTGCTATGTGGGCTGATACGTAGGCCGGGAGAAATCTGACAGATATCCCATTAAATTACACGTTTCCAATGGCCCTGTTGATTTATAGGGCACTCAAGTAATTGCTTTAGTTTTTTTTTAAAGCAGCACTTAGCTAAACTAAACTCTACTGGACTCTAACTTTTAGTTACTCTTTGTAAAGTTCCATAATACACAAATCAATGAATTATATAGTCCACTCTACGTTTAATGAAAATCCACGTAAGTAAGTAGCGGCCTGTTACTATCCCACTGCTGAGAATAGGCCTCTTCTCTCCGTTTTCGGAGAGAAGTGTTGGAGCTAAGACCTACCGCGCTGCTCCAATGCGGATTGGTAGGTTACACATATCTCCGGAATTCTCTAGAGATATGCAGGTTTCCTCACGATGTTTTCTTTAACCAAAAAACGTGTGATAAATTGCAATTAACAATTAGAGTTTTTAACAGAAAAACTCATTGGTGTCTGCCCGGTTTTGAACCCACGACCACCTCGAAAGAGTCGCACGGTGTAACCGCTGGGCTACCACAGCTTTTTAATAAAATCCATGTACCTAATGCTAAAATTAGAGTGTACTATCCATTTTCATACTTTTTTTACAAGTACATAAATATTTTTTTTAAAAATTGACAAAATTGCAAAGTTTTACGTTTTTGTCGTGGAGTCGTGTCTATCTCCTGATGATGCTTCGGTTGCGAAGCGAAACGATTGTTCAGTTTGTGATAGTGATCGTGTGTAGTGCTTGTGTATTGTGGTGGCGGTGGTGGAGGTTTGTGCATGTGTTTTTATGAATCCTGCATGTATCGAATAGTCCACTGTACATTTAGCATTATATATATTTTCTATGTACTGTATCGTGGATTATAGCAAAATAATTTTATTATTACTTTTGTATAATATTTTGAAATAAAATATATCTATATTTTTATATAAATAAATAATATTCTTTAATTTTTTTTCGCTAAATCTGAATTATTAATATTATTTTTTATTGGCACTTTAAAATCAGTTTTTTTTTAATTTTGCTTATGATTTTTTAATCTCAGAAGGTTGCTGACAAAGCTATTCTAAAGCATTTCGTAAATAATCAAATAAAATTGCAGTAATTTTGAATAATATTAAATTTAGTAATTACCGCCGTGTAGTATCCGGCTGAGTAGAATAGACCACCCTCATTTCTTACCAAGGTATCGTAAAAAGGCGACTAAGGTAAATTGATCCACCGTGTTGTATCCGATTGAGTAAAATAGATCACACTCTTACTTACCGAGGTGTTGTAGATTACGACTAAGGTAAGTTGATGTCAGGTAGGTGGCCAAATTTTGTTACAACATGTTTGTAACATGTTGTGCCGATCCCACTTAGAGTGGGATAAGGGCAGGATCATGATGATGATGAGTAAATTTAGTAATTTTACTATTCTCGTTCGGTAATATAGGTCCAAAAAGGAATCTTAGCCAAAAATCGTTGCTTGATAAAGTAGTAATGAATGAAAAACTAAAAAGTGAATACATTTGTGTCTTTTATTTCACAAGTCCATAACGCATCTTACTTTTAACCGTGAAGTCACCGAAAATATAGGCGTCCAAAAAGCGTCCTATATGACCCTGACGATCAAATAACAATCGCAAACACAAAAACACTTAATACACACACACAGCGTCTTCACCGGCGAAGACACGGTCCCAATATCCTGACATTGGTTGGTCTTGGCTTCTTGCTACCCTTCAGTCGTCATATTGACTAATCAAAGTCATACCATCAGCCCTCCACTACACGTCGCCCTAAGCCGTGGTTCGGCCTCACAGGAGGCACCCTTAGGACGACGTTCCCCATTACTAGTAGAGCTTCTGCGCTCTACTTATCGCATTTCGCAACCTCGGCGATGCTTCTGCGCTAGCGGTGGCGCTATAAAAGCCGTTAAGGCTAACAGCATACATTCAATTCGAAAAAAAAACCTCGATATCATGAAAGTCTCGAATTCATTACATAATCTAATTATGTACTACTCGGCCTGCATAAGAATTTATTAGTCTACCGCTAAAATAGCTCTCAAGTGTTGAATCTTGACACCATAACCAGTTAATTGGTGGTAATTAGGTCGTCTCAGATTGGGTTTCAGACGTGTGGGAAAAAAAACTGTCTGCTAAACATGTCTGCCATATTGACCTTATAGTAACGGCCTGTTGTTATTCCAATGCTGGGCAGAGGGAATCCAATACTTCTCTCCGCTAGCTAGTAGTCTATATGTCATTGATATTACGAAAATGCTAATAAGTATCAGTAAAGTAACGGCTTATTATTATCCTACTGCTGGGCATGGCTCTCTCCGTTTTTGGAGAGATGGAGCTAAGACCTACCACGCTGCTCCAATGCGGATTGGTAGGTTACACATATCCCCAGAATTCTCTAGAGATATACAGGTTTCCTCACGATGTTTTCCTTCTCCGAAAGGCGTGTGTTAAATTGCAATAATCAATTAGACACATATGTAAGTTTTAACAGAAAAAACTCAATTTCGAGTTTAAACCCGTGACTTCCCGATAGAGTCGCACATCTCACCGCTATCACAGTTTTTGTTGACCGTATTTTGGTTTATTCTTATAATAAATCTGCTAAAATTTTTCGAAATTTAGTCTCAATAAGTTGAAATAAAAATCATCGTCATCATCGTCATCGTCGTCATGGTCATCATCATCATCACCAACATCACCATCACATCATCATCATCATCATCATATTGTAATCATAGGTATATTGAAAATATTATTATTGATGTCGACATTTGTAATGTATTTGCCGCGATGACAAATAACTAACAAATAAATTTGACCATAGAGTGCTGATGCTATCGGACTTTCATCCGGAAGTCACCGGATGTTGGGACTTGACAGTTAATGTTTATTCAAAATTGTATTCAACGCTTAACCTCGCCCTGTGGTTTCACTCGCAGTGCAAAGGTCTCACCTGCACATACTTTGCACCTTCATCATGAATTTCATCTTATTAACACTCGATTCAATGCCTTTTGAATTCATTCTTAATAGTGTAGTACCTTGGTGACACAGTTATTTACACACACTCGGTTATTTTTAGTAAAAAATATAAAAAATGCACTTAAAAAAAGTAAGAAAGAGCTGGTCAAATGTGGGACTTCCCGGGTATTTTCACAAAAATGACTGCTAAATTAAGCTTAGCATTCTATTTCTATTTTAGGAGTTTCGTTTTCTTAGTGCCCGAAAACAGGGTCAAAACAACATTTTGCACATGAACGCTATATATACTTTTAAACATTAAAGATAATATACTATATAATAGTACACGCCGTGTGGTATCCGGCTGAATAGAATAGTACCACCCTCATTTCTTACCGAGGTGTCGTAAAAGGCAACTAAAGTAAGTCGACCCGCCGTATGGTATCCGGCTGAGTAGAATAGACCACCCTCATTTCTTACCGAGGTGTCGTAAAAGGCGACTAAGGTAAGACGACCCACCGTGTGGTATCCGGTTGAGTAAAATAGACCACCCTCTTTCTTAACGAGGAGTCGTAAAATACGACTAAGGTATGTTGACGTCAGGCAGGCGGCCGGTCGTAAAATACCTAGCCAAATCATATGACAACATATTTGTAACATGTTGTGCCGACCCCACTTAGAGTGGGATAAGGGCAGGAGGATGATACTATATAATAGTACCTTCTCTCGCCAACTATATATGATTTTATTCGTAGTACTAACATTTCAGAGATTTTTATTGGCTCAACAGAACCGCGGCCATCTTAAGCGTTAAAATACCGTGAACAGTTTAATACGTATGTTTTTACTTTTGCCAATTAGAAGACGGACACTTTGTATTCTATGTCTTTCTATATCTTAGTACAGCAAATATACAAGCTGAAATTGTGAAAAATTACATCGCTATTTTGCATTAGCCCAGAAAGCGTAACAGATCGTCAGACAGATTTTAGCATCTAAAATATTAGAATCACTATGATTTTTGAAACATCATCCTCTTATCCCACTTATCCCACTCTAGGTCGGGTCAGCACAGCATGTTATAAACATGTTGTCAACTGATTTGGCTAAGTATTTTACGGTCAACCTACCTCAGTAGCCTTTTGCGACAACTCACTAACAAAGAGGGTGGTCAATTCTACTCAGCTGGATACCACACGACGGGTCAATTTACCTTACTCACCTTTCACGACACCTCGGTAAGAAATGGGGATAGTCTATTCTACTCAGGCGGATACCACACGGTGGGTTAATTTACGTTAGCCGCCTTTTACGACACCTCGGAAAGAAAGAGGGTGGTCTATTCTAGTCAGTCGGATACCACACGGCAGGTCAACTTACCTTAGTCGCCTTTCATGACACCTCGGTAAGAAAGAGGATGGTCTATTCTATTCAGCCGAATACCACACTCGATTTATGGATTTTTGAATATATGTTTTATTTTAAGAATACATAAAGCTTACTGTAAAAGAATGCCGTGTGGTATCCGGCTGAATAGAATAGTACCACCCTCTTTTCTTACCGAGGTGTCGTAAAATACGACTGAGGTAAGTTGACGTCAGGCAGGCGGCCGGTCGTAAAAACGCAGCCAAATCATGTGAAAGCATGTTTATAACATGTTGTACCGACCCCACTTAGAGTGGGATAAGGGCAGGAAGATGATAAAGCTTACTGTAAAAGATTTGAATGAGCTACAACCGCTACGTTATTAACTTTGTATACCAAAGTAACCGCAAATGATTTATGCCGTCGTGCACATACTCGTACATGCTCATTGTGCGGAGTCTGTTTAGATTGAAAGTTAAGATGACCTAGACGACGCTGAAACGAGATCAAGAGGCGTACAATCAAATAATAAAGCAATGTTATTCATAAGGTATGTTGTTATGCAGCTTGACAATTGAAAAGTCATAGCTTCTTCCTAAAAAAAAACATAAAAAGCTGTGGTAGCCCAGCGGTAACACCGTGCGCCTCTTTCGAGGAGGTCTAGGGTTCAAACCCGGGCAGACACCAATGAGTTTTCTAGTAAAACTTATGTGTCTAATTGATGATTGCAATTTATCACACGCTTTTCGGTGAAGGAAAACATCGTGAGGAAACATCGTGGGGATATGTGGAACCAACACATCCGCATTGGAGCAGCGTGGTAGGTCTTAGCTCCAATCCTTCTCTCCAAAAAAAAAAACGGAGAGAAGAGGCCTATGCCCAGCAGTGGGATAGTAACAGGTCGTTACTTACTTACTTACTTAGCTTCTTCCTTAAATTTCACGAACTCTAACCCGAGCTAGACGTATGTGATTTCTACAAAACAATTACTAATTATGAATGAATGGATGTTTTTATTGAACACCACGAAAGTATAAGTAAAAACTAAAAATAATAACCTAAAACACAACAAAAGTAGTGATACAATCTGGCGGACTTATCGCTAAATAGCGATATCTACCAGACAACCAGGTTAATTAAAGAACATAGCTAAAGCTAATTATATAAATACAATGAAAATCTGTATGTCTGGATGCTTTTTCTGTCTTAAAGCTCCATTTCCCTTCTACGCGACCATAGAGGTAGCTTTGTGTCCTTTTTTCCTCCTCCTTCCTTTTTGTGTCCGGAAAGCCCATTATGGGTTGTCACCACAAGTTCAGTAAAGATGCAGCTTTCTAGTGGTGAAAGAATTATTGAAATCGGTCCAGTAGTTTTTGAGTGAATACCTTACAAACGCGAGGTGTCGCAAAAGGCGACTATGGTAAGTTGACCCACCGTGTGGTATCTGGTTAAGTAGAATAGACTACCCTCTTTCTTATCGTGGTGTCGTAGAATACGATTAAGATAAGTTGACGACAGGCAGGCGGCCGGTCGAAAAAATGCAGCCAAATCATGTGACAACATGTTTATATCATGTTAACCCCACTTAGAGTGGAATAAGGACAGGGGGATGATGATATTTAAGCAAAGTAAACAGGAGAATTTCGTTGGATCTTGTTAGTAAATGATATGACAGCAAATATAATTTTGATCTAACCAGAAATCAAACCCAGATCCGTTAAACACGCTCGCGGCTCTGTGACACACATAACTACGATAAGAGGTGGTGTTACAATAACATTCAACACGTTTGTGAGTCATGCGTCATGTTTGTAACATGTTGTGCCGCCTTAGAGTGGGATAAGTGCAGGAAGATGATGATGACATTACAAATATACATAAATATAATGGTAAGGCACTAAAGTAACGGCCTGTTACTAACCCACTGCTGAGAATAGGCCTCTTCTCTCCGTTTTGGGAGAGAAGGATTGGAGCTAAGACCTACCACGCTGCTCCAATGCGGATTGGTAGGTTACACATACCTCCAGAATTCTCTAGAGATATGCAGGTTTCCTCACGATGTTTTCCTTCACCGAAAAGCGTGTGATAAATTGCAATTATCAATTAGACACATAAGTTTTAAGAGAAAAACTCATTGGTGTCTGCCCGGGTTGGAACCCATGATCGTCTCTAGAGATTCACACGGTCGCACCGCTGGGCCATCACAGCTAAGGTAAGGCACTAACGGGAAAGTATTTTAGGAGATTCTAAGTTGATTCCTAAAAGTCATTTGAAGTTAGAAGTTTTGAATGTTTTGAGTTTATTTGACAACAATTCCAAATTTCCAGATATACATAAAGGCAATATAGTAAACGCTACTTGCTATGTAAATTTTTCTCACGTGGGTGGAAATGGTAATAAATTTTTATACACGTGCACAATAAACTCTTAGGATATAAAGTTTTCGAAAGGAAATGGACGTATTACGAAAATTTATATTGTTCTCAGTATAATGCAAGACATTGCGTAGGGTATTTAAAAGGTGTCGCCATTAAAGGTCAAAAATGTTCTATTGGGTTACCACTTACCACATGCAATGATTATATTATTATTATCTGGACAGATTGTGAAAATCTTAATTAAATATTTAGCAAGCGAATTTATAGGCCGCTGTGTGGTATTTGACTGAGCAAACCCTCATTCTTTACCGCGGTGTCGCATAATACGACTAAGGAGAGTGGACTCGCCGTGATGTACGGCTAAGTAGAATAGGCCATTGTCATTCCTTACGGAGGTGTCGTAAAATACGACTAAGGAGAGTTGACTCGCCGTGTGGTATACGGCTGAGTAGAATAGACCAGTTCCCTTTTTATACCACAATGTTGTAAAATACGACTAAGGTGAGTTGGCTGGCCGTGTGATATACGGCTAAGTAAAATATACCACTCTAATTCCTTATCGAGGTGTCGTAAAATACGATTATGGAGTGTTGACTCGCCGTGTGGTATACGGCTAAGTAGAATAGACCATTGTCATTCCTTACCGAGGTGTCGTAAAATACGACTAAGGAGAGTTGACTCGCCGTGTAGTATACGGCTAAGTAGAATAGACCATTGTTATTCCTTATCGAGGTGTCGTAAAATACGACTAAGGAGAGTTGATTCGCCGTGTGATATTCGGCTTAGTAGAATAGACCATTGTCATTCCTTACCGAGGTGTCGAAAAATACGACTAAGGAGAGTGGACTCGCCGTGATATACGGCTGAGTAGAATAGATCAACCTCTTTCTTACTGTGGTGTCGTAAAAGGCGATTAAAGTTACCTGATATCAGGTAGGCGGCCGGTCATAAAATACCTAGTCAAATCATGTGACATGTTAATAAAATGTTGTGCCGACCCCACTTAGAGTGGGATATGAGCAGTATGATGATGAGCAAGAGACTTTATAGGGTTTTATAAAACGACATTTTTTTTAAATAAAACTTATCTAGATCGATTTTTCTCCCCCAAAACCCCTACATGCTGAATTTAGGAAAATCGTTGGACCCGTTTCCGAGATTCCGAAAATATATATATCTATATAAATACAAGATGAGTTAAGAGATTTGATTTGACAAGAACTTTACATAGTGTTTTAGTGTGTTGTTATAATTAACTAATAATTAATTAAAACGCACAAGTACGTATATCATCAAATTGCAGTAAAGTGCCAAAACCATCACTTATATCGTGTGCCCGGGTTATCTGTTGGGAAAGGTCAAGGCACTGACTGCCAGAACCGTTGTGGTGTGATCTCGTTAACCACAATAGATTCGGTCTTTCTATACTAATATATAAAGCTGAAGAGTTTGTTTGTTTGAACGCGCTAATCTCAAGAACTACTGAACCGATTTGAAAAATTCTTTCAGTGTTTTTGCAATGTCCTGTACTAATATATATAGCTGCGGAGTTTGATTATTTAAGGCGCTTATCGCAGGGAATACTGGGCCGATTTGAAAAATTCAATAGTCCATTTATCGAGGAAGAAATTCAATAGTCCATTTATCGAGGAAGGCTATATAACGCTAAGATGAATATGAGAGGAGCAGCAATAAAAATGACACGGGAACGGCAAAATTTAAAGCTTTCCTTGCGTGCTCTATGTAAACCGTGAAAGTTTTTTCAAAATATTTCCACTCTAAAAGTTTGAAATAAAAGACCGCGACAGCATATGTCTAGCTAAAAAGAAAGTACTCTTTGTTATCTTAAACTCGTGAGGTTAATTAAATTGATACGAGCAACTTTCGTGGAATACAAGTAATACAGTCGTGTTTAAAGATTCAATAATTTTTTATTTCAAATGAGAAAACGCATTGAGTAATGCACTACAGAAAAAACCTAGAAAAAAACAACTTGTCGAATGCCGAAAAAAAATTTTTCGATCTCATAATTTTTTTTTCTCCTTTCTCTATTATGGAATACTAACCCACTATACTATGTTTTATTTTTATGTGATTCCTTCGCTCAAAAGGGTTGTCTGGAAGAGATCACTGCTTAGTGATAAGACCGCCCTTTGCACGCTTTACATTATTATGAGATTGAACATCGAGGCCATCCAGCTTCTCGATAACACTCGCAAGAAGACTTAAAATGACAAAACCTTTTGAGCTAGTTTAATATAGTGATAGTGTAGTGTAGTGCTAGTGCTACTTGAAAGAACACAAGAACAAAGTGTCTCACATAGCAAGAAAGACTAATATTAGTCACTGGACCTATTTTTAGATATAAGTTAATTTATAAGTTTAGGTAATCTTTAAGTTGCTTATTAGCTTGGCTAGATCGCAACATCAATAAAGTACTTCCTGTTGGTTGTTCTTTATAATAGCAAAAAAAAAAATTAGATTTAAAGTTTTCTGTTATTTGTTTTTATTTTATAGTGTAATTTTGTGCAATAAAGATGTTTAACTATCTATCTATAATTCAAATGGGTCCATTAATGTAACCTTAACGCGAGTGTTAGTACAATTATCTAAAACACCATATCGTGAGTGTTACATGACAGGTCGGCTGATACGCGCGGTTCCGTGTTAAAATGTTATTATTTACAGTTGAAATGTAATTATTACCTAACCGTTTTTCAATTACAAAGATAATGTAATGTTTATGTCTTTAAAAGTCATCATTCTCCTGCCCTTATCCCGCTCTAAGTGGGGTTGGCACAACATACTATTAACATGTTCTCACATAATTTAGAAATGTACTTTACGACAGGCCTGCCTGACTTCAATCTACCTTAACTTACGACACCTCGGTAGGAAAGAGTGTGACCACCCTCTTTCTTGTTATTGTGTTACTATGTTATTATTTACTTAATTATTACGCAGTATAACCTAACCGTTTTACAATTACAAAGATAATGAAATGTTTATTTCTTTAGATGTCATCATTCTCTTAACCTTATCCCACTCTAAGTGGGGGAACAACAACAACACAACATGTTATAAACGTGTTGTTAAATGATTTGGCTTGGTGTTTTACGACCGGTCGCCTGCCTGACGTTAACTCACTTTAGTCGACTTTTACGACACCTCGGTAAGAAATGAGGGTGGTCTATTCTACTTAGCTGGATACCACGCGGCGGTTCAGCTTACCTTAGTCGCCTTTAACACCTCAGTAAGAAATGAGGGTGGTTTATTCTGTTCAGCCGGATACCACACAGCGATCCTAAAATCTATATATATTAAAAAGAGAGTATGTATGCAATGTTTAAATTTTTCTTTTAACATTAATATATTAGTTAGTTTTAAATGTTTTTTGATAAAAAAAAGTATTTAATAAATAAATAAATATGTTCTTTATAGACTCCGAAATGTCCTGATCGATTTTAGTGAAATTATCGGACTATTAAAATGACCCAGTGGGTTTCTGCAAAATTAGGTCGTTTTTTAAAACTGTGAATGACGGTATTGTTTAAAGGGTAAGTCGATAGGGACTGAGCCACAGCAACGAATCACCAAACCGCTATATAACCGCAAGTTATAGATAAAACAATATACTTAAGCGACTCTTAAGTATTCGGGGCGCATGCAATCCGATGATAACTTACCCGAAATAGTTTCCTCTTTTGATAACAAAGTAATATTTATCTGACGTTTATGTTCGAGAAACTCGCATCGGTTACGAATATTTGGTAATATAATGTCATCCAGTAACGTAACGGACTTAGAATTTTTATTCCATAACAGTATATGGTGGCCTATAATGGAGAAGAAAGTGCATGGATTTTAGACGAAGGGTATAAAAACTGATGGACAATTCAATATCGTGTATGTATTCTGCTGTCCTTATCCCACTCTAAGTGGGATCGGCACAATAAGTTATAATTATCATGTTATCACATGATTTGGCTTCGTATTTTTACAACTGTCTAAAGTCGTATTTTACAACACCTCGGTTAGAAAGAGGGTGGTATATTCTACTCAGCCGGATACCACAGGCGGGTCGACTTACCTTAGTCGCCTTTTACGATGTCTCAGTAAAAAATGAGTGTGGCCTATTCAGTCTATTCAATTACATTATCAAAAATAAAAAAATAATGAATTATTTTGCTATAATCCGCGATAATAGAAAATTTATGCTAAATGCAGATTGTACTATTCATTCCCATACCTGATACATGCATAATTTGTAAACATGCACTATCAATAACACAATGAACAAGCACTGAACACATTCACCACCACAACCTCAACAATTGTTTCGCCCCGTAACCGAAGCATCGTCATTAGATTCCAGATCAAAATCACAAAGAACATCTATGTAATAAAGATTGCTT
The DNA here is from genome assembly GCA_947086495.1 of Morpho achilles. NCBI lineage: Eukaryota > Metazoa > Arthropoda > Insecta > Lepidoptera > Nymphalidae > Morpho > Morpho achilles. Next base: position 15,234,562 of record CAMTZB010000020.1, read on the forward strand.
TGCACTTTCAAATTCAAATTCTGCTACTGCTTCGGAAAGCTGTTCCTACCGAGAATACCCAGCAAGAAACTTGGCGGTTGCTCTTTTCAAAATATCTTTAATATTTAAATGAGTTAATCTTGTATATATATTTTTGGAATTTCGGTAACGGTTCCAGCGATTTTCCTGAAATTCGGCATGCTGGAGGTTTTGGTTGAGAAAAATCGATCTATAGTTTTATCCCAGTTTTTGGGCTTTAAAAAATACTAATTTTTACATTGAATAAATAAACCCCTATTTTTGCCATTAACTGTCAAGTCAGCGTCGCTTATTCGAGGAACGGGTGGTCGCGAGAAATGAAAATACCTAGGATCGTGCCCAACTTTACCTTATTATTTTTTAATTAACGAGCAAGGTTCGGTCTTTACGGTTCTTACCAATTCTTAGTACGATATCCAAAAGGTATAAGCCTTCAATTTTATTTGTATATGATTCACTGTAAAGTTATTAAATCAGTAGCCTTGAGGGATTTCTCTTAAAACGTTTTAGGTACATTTCGACAGCAGGATCCCTTAAAAGAGAAAGCTTAATGACACATAAGAAAAAAATTTTACTGACAGGATGTTTTAAATAGGATAAAGTTAAAGTAAGTTATTAACTCCAAATCATTTATCGGTGTTAAATCGTAAAATGTTCGTAAATTATACCTATGCCGTGTGGTATGCGGTTGAGTAGAATAGATCACCCTCTTTTCTTACCGAGGTGTCGTAAAAGGCGGCTAAAGTAAGTTGACGTCTGGCAGGTGGCCGGTCGTAAAAAACGTAGCCAAATCAAGTGACATGCTTATATCATGTTGCGCCGACCCCACTTGAAGTGGGGCAAGGGTAGGTTAATCATCATCCTCCTGCCCTTATCCCACTCTAAGTGGGGTCGGCACAACATGTTATAAACACGCTGTTACATGATTTGGCTGCGTTTTTACGACCGGCCGCCTGCCTGACGTCAACTTACCTCTGTCGTATTTTACGACACCTCGGTAAGAATGAGGGTGGTCTATTCTACTAAACCGGATACCACACGGTGGGTCAACTTACCTTAGTCGCCTTTTACGACACCTCGGTAAGAAATGAGGTTGGTCTATTCTACTCAGCCGGATACCAAACGGCGGGTCGACTTACCTTAGTCGCCTTTTACGACACCTCGGTAAGAAAAGAGGGTGGTACTATTCTATTCAGCCGGATACCACACGGCGTAATCTATCCATATTAATATATAGAGCTGAATAGTTTGTTTGTTTGTTTTATTGTTGGAACGCGCTAATCTCAGGGACTACTGGACAAGGGTAGGTTAATGATTAAATTATTTATACTCATATACAAGATATTCTTTCAGAATCCAAAGTGATAATAACAACGACAACAATAAATGTCCCGCCCATAAAGTTTATCACTTCACAAAATATTAAAACAATATTCAACAACTTCCAAGAAACCGAAATGCTTTTATTATTTCTGTGAAAAAACTGCACAAAGGTCAATAAATATCATGCTTAAATATACCTTTTCTTATCTATAAGAATTTAATCTTCTAAGAATGACAAAAATAGTTGACTTTATGAAAGGATTAAATAATTTATAGAATTAGGCGTTGCTTTGCGGAGATCCATAATACAAAAGTAATAAATCAATTATTTTGCTATAATCCGCGAAGAAGTAAAATAGAAAATATATATATATTTACCTATATATATATGATATCCGATTGTCCCTTCTACATTTAGCATAATATATATTTTCTATTTTACTTTATCGCGGATTATAGCAAAATAATTTTATTATTACTTTTGTAAAGGATTAAATAAAATATATTATAGTTTTTTTTAAGTATGCTTTTTTGGCTGCATTGACCAAAACCTTACTCTAACTCAGATAAAGACATTAGGTTTTACTTAGGCTTAGGTGTAACAAAGCTCATGTAAAAGCTCGAATGGGTCAATAAACATTCCAGCAATCCGGATATTGTTTTAAACAGAGTATAAACCATTTATAGAATTAGGCGTTACTTTGCGGAGATCCATAATACAAAAGTAATAATAAAATTATTTTGCTATAATCCGCGAAGAATTCGCGAATTTCTTCGCGGATTATAGCAAAATAATTTTATTATTATTTTTTTTAGAGTATAAACTATTAAATAATTAAATTAAAAAGCTTTTTGGTGTTTTGAAATAATTGTTTATTTCATTGATTTACTTTGCAAAAAATATATAAAGATTACGAGTTATAGTTAAAAATATGAAATGGGTATATAAAAATTTATCTTATAACTTGTACTTAAATATGATTAAAATTTCTATCTCCTATTGTTATCTCCAACTAACATTCAGTTGGAATTTTATTCAAATTAACAAACTTTCGCGACTAATTTAATATTTTCAATAGTTTCATGTATTTAATAAAAATTAAACTTACTTTAGATTTAGTAAAACTAAAGTTATTTCTTCAAATAGGATATATTTTATTTGACGGGTAAAAAAGTTGGGAAGATACTTATGAGAAAATCTTTACAAACAAGAAAACATATTATTTTTATAAAACACAAAGTTCAAATTATATATAAACCATAATTTAGCCTAAGATTATATGATTAATCCTAACAACTTAAATTTTGTGATATCTTTGTTAATCGTAAAAAAAATGTAATTTTAAATATTAACTGTTTAATATCACTTACCCGAACTGAGACAGCTAAACAGTTGAATTTAGCATTTTTTTTTACAACGCCAAAATAACGATAAAAACAACACTCCACAAAAGTCCCGGAATTCAAGCTAAAATGTTTGGAAATTAAAAAATTTGTAAACAATCTATGGTTATAATTAAAAATAGAACACAATTTAGCCGACTCGAAATCGTTCTGAAATTAAAAATCGAGTTCGAATTTCAAATCGCGTATCGTGTTTTGGCGCGCTCGGGCCGGCGCGTATACAGCGTGCTCCTCGGGACCGCACTGATGACTGACTTAACAATGTACTGGCGATGCGTTCGGAGTACTAAATGGTATACCGCTATGTATGTACGGATGTTGGACGCAATGACAATCGGCTTAAGTTACGTTTCGGTAATTTTCGCTAACACTTTTATAGTGTGAAAATTCATGGACAACAGTCATTTTGCATTGTTTTATTACACCTTATCTGAAACTGGGTTACTTTAATGTTAAAGCATCATGTATATTTTTAAAATATGTATGTTTCTTTTTAAGTTCAAAAGTTTACGTACGCATACAATGAACCATACCAATATAAACAATTCAGTATATATAATTAAGTTACGTTTCAGAACAGCATAATATTAAAAAAAAAATTGTGTAATTTCTTATAAGAAATTTTTCTAATAATCGAAAATTAATACTAAATACTACTAATAATGAAACATTTTTAATAAATAAATAAGGAATGTATTTTTGTATTGTGGTACAAATTGTTATTTCTGTATTATATTGAACTAAAGAAACTTTGTGCACAATTTCATTAAAAACAAACTATCTATAAAAAAACAATAGTAAGGCGCTGGTCATTTATAATAAAATTATTTTGCTATAATCCGCGATAAAGTAAAATAGTATAGTATATCCAATATCCACGATATCGAATCCAATATCCAAAAAGGAGACTCGCAAAGCGATTTTGTGGTAGAGTCTATCTCCTGATGATGTTTCGGTTGCGGGGCGAAACGATTATTGAGTTTGTGACAGTGAACGTATGTAGTGCTTGTATATTGTAGTCACAACCCGTCGTGTGGTATTCGGCTGAGTAGAATAGATCACTCTCAATTCTTACCGAAGTGTTGCAATTAAGTTGGCTTCAGGCAGGCAGTCGGTCGTAAAATTTCTAGCCAAATCATGTTACAACATGTTTATAACATGTTGCACCGACCCCACATAGAGTGGGATAAGGGCAGGAGTATGTTGAAATCGAAGAAACATAGTACACTAATGTATTTAAAACTTAATTTGAAACGAACGAAGTCACCATTAAACCTAGTTAAAATTAAACGTAAATCTTTCAATCTGAATAACCACTTAGTCAAAAGTAAACGGAACGTAATTGTTATTCCTTTTAAAATAAATAACCAATTTGTTTCAAACAAATGTCAATTTAAATTCATCTTCAAGATGCATCTTTGAGTAACGGTTCGCCCCCGCTTTTTCTTAAAATTCAATAGATAAAAGCCGTTAAGTATATTTTTAGATTAGTACAAACAGACAGACTGCTTGACATGTTCCACTACGCAGTGATAACAAACAAATCCAATAATTTAACCTGAGTGAACTTGACGTAACGTGATAACTTAATTTTGTTATCTCTAAGTAAATAATCATTGCAAAATAATTTAATTTATTCATTCATAAGTATGGAAAATTCCTTGCTATTCCAAATAATTCTAAACTATCACAAAAATGTTTTAGTAATTAAAAAAATTAAGGTATTGCTATCGAGTAAAACCTTAATCTTGTCCTACTAATATTATAAAGGCGAAAGTTTGTGAGTATGGATGTATGTTTTTTACTCTTTCACGGCGAATCCGCTGAACCAATATCGATGAAATTTGCCACAGTTATTCTTTATACACCGGGGTAACATATAGGCTATAGAAATCCCGTTAATTAAACACAAATATCATCTATTTCAACCTTTCACGCCACAACAGTCAACGCTAACGAAGTTGCAGGTAAAATATATTTATGTACATTAAAATGAATGTTTCTCTGTATGTTCTTTATAGACTTTGTAGACCCACCACGCTTCTCCAATGGAGATTGGTAGGTTACACATATACCCAAAATTCTCTAGATGTTTTCCTTTACCGAAAAGCGTATGATAAATTCAAATTCAAAATATTCTTTATTCAAATAAACTTGTAAACTAGTGCTTTTGAATCGTCAACTCTACTGCTGGTTCGGAAAGCTGTTCCTACCGAGAACAGCCAGCAAGAAACTCGGCAGTTGCTCTTTTAAAAATATAATTCTTATTACTAGTTACATTTAGTCATTACTGTCTTGTACAGGGTCTAAGCGAGCTATATCCACACATTCTTATCTTCCAAGTAATCCTCAACAGTATGGTAGGCTTTCTGGATCAGCCTCTTTTAACAGTGTTTTTAAACTGATGTAATGGCAAAGCAAAAATAGAAATTACATTGCAAATACATATCAAAAAGACTTATAGTAAAACTGATTGGTTCCTACCCGGAATTTGAATTTGTGACCCATTCGACAGAGTCGCTTAATGTCATCACTGAGCTATCAGCAGTTATGAATGGTATGGCAAAAAACATGATTTTATCTGAATCGAATTTAAGTGGTGAAACGTTACAAAATCACGACAAATTATTCTGCCTAGAATCGCAGAGATATCAATTTGAACATTTTTTCTTTAACGTATTTCATTATTACGTAGTAATATTAACATATTCTAGCGATTTCAAAGATTGAATACAAGATTAGAAATCAATGTAATACAGGTGTTATAATTGAATAACTTGATTTCTCACGCTGCGCCTTCTTCAGTGACATGAGGGTTAATTGAATCGTGAAAGAAGTTATAGCTTTCGATCGATAATGCCTTAACATCAACTATGTAAAAGTTAAAGAGGAATTTATTTGTATATTTAGAGAATTAGTTGCAAAAAACTGTAGCTTTTTTGGTTACATTAAATTACTTACAGATTAAAAAAAATAATGAGCTTTTATAAAATAACTTATATGCTGTATAATAGACGAATTTTTCAACTATATTTATTTAATTTTCAATAAAAAAATATTTATTTTCAATATACATATGATTTCAAAACATATTATGTATGTACGTAATTGATTTATATAATTGTTGTATAACAACGAAATAACTAAAAAAGCAACCTGTATCATTTGGGTTTTTTTTATTTTATTTTGTGTGCACTGAGCAAATTCGTTCATTTTTCGTTTACTATAAGTGATATATATTATATAATAAGTACATACATACATGATTGAAAATTATTATTATAACGAAGAAACTACATACATATTACATACATACATAAATCTATTTAGGAAAAATATTTGATTCGTGTAGTTTGTAACTAGTTTCTAGCACCTCCTTAATAGATGGCGCGTAAATTCACTCTAGTAAATCTACCACACGCTAGATGTCGCTGTACTCTGATACAATTCCCAATATTAAAATTATTAATTGACAGTTATGATTAAGTTTCATATTACCAGGAAATGTAGCGCATAACATAAACAACAATAATTAAGAGATAATTGTATTGTTCAATATATTAGTTAGTGACATGGATTGTTAATTTATGTGATTACAATCACAGTTTAATAAATTTAAACTGTGATTCATTGATGCATCGAATTTCAGATAAACGATGTTTTGTTAAGGTTATATGTTATTTGTAGTGTGCGTGCTTAGAAACAATTTTATTGTTGTTTATAAATTATTCTGTTTTAATCAGCTAATTGAACATATAATTTACTTTATGGTCGGTTTTGTCTTATCTCATCTGTATATCGTAAACGGAATGAAGTATTTTTTCTGTCAAATACTAAAACGGCTTGCTCTAAAAAATAAATGGAAAAGTAAAACTAAGCCGATACAGTTCAATTGACCACATCTGAGTATTGGGGCGTATTTATCGACTTTATTTCATACAACTCTTTATTTCTATGAGATTTCTTTCTATTTCCTCGAGAAATTTGGAAATTAACGGAAATTTTGTATCACCCATGTTAACATGATCTAAGGTTATATATTGTAACAATTGTACGAATTTTCTTAAAATAAATATAACTCTTCTTTTGGACTTTTGATGTTAGATAATATTAATATAATTTTATTAGTCAAGTGGGAAGCAATGTTGTTGTAAGTTTAATTAAAGTCAGATGGTTTCATAGATTAAAAAATCTTTATTTATAAAATATAAACCCGCCGTGTGGTATCCAGATGAGTAGAGTAGACCACCCTTATTTCTTACCGTGGTGTCGTAAAAGGCGGCTAAGGTAAGTCGACCTGCCCTGTGGTATCCGGCTGAGTAGAATAGACCACCCTCTTTCTTACCGAGGTGTCGTAAAATACGACTGAGGTAAGTTGACGTCAGGCAGGCAGCCGATCGTAAAATACCTAGCCAAATCATGTAACAACATGTTGAACCGACTCTACTTAGAGTGGGATAAAGGACAGGATAATGATAATATTAATTAAGTGGAATATAAATAAACAATATTGTAAGTAAGCTTAAAGTCAGATGGTATCATAAAAGAACAAACATTTTTATTCATAAAATATAAATAAATTCACATACGAGGTCAGACATCTTATTTTTGAGTATCTCAATTATTAACAGCTCAGTTCCCAGAAAGGATTACTGACTAACCTTTTAACGATACAGACAGATAAAAAATAACAATACCCGCAGAGTAAAAAAGTTATTGTCAGTATTAACATTTAGAACGATATTCTGTTCCCATAGCTATAAAGATGTGTGAATTATATGTTTTTTGTGACTCAAATATCTTCCTTTTTTTGACTCGTAAATATCTCTTGATGGAACGAAAATTAAAAATATCTAAATACCTTTAACGTCAGTTATCTAAGTAACTAATTGTGGATTCTAGAAAAGTAACGCCCGATGAAAAATGATTCGCGTCTTCAATAAATGTTCTTAGCAACTATTGTTTATAATCTCGGAGTCAAAACAATCAAAATAATCTTAATTCAAATAAGCTCTTTCAAGCTCTTTTCAATCGTCAAGGATCAATGATTAATGAAGTTACAACTGGTTCGGAATGTTGCTCTTACCGAGAAGAACCAGAAAGAAACTCGGCTGTCAATCTTTTAAACATTTTTAATATTATTAAACCGTAGCCTTGTATGAAGTTAAAAGGATTTTCAAATCCAGGCATTCTTATCATCCAAATAATTTTTAATTCTGTAATAATGTTTTAAGTTTAAGCTTCAAATATCTCTTACACTCAATGTAAACGTTAGTGTAGTTTGGTCTAGTATCCGGTAATACAGTACTGTCGATAAAGTTTTCGTAATTCTACTAATATAATAAGAATGTATGTTTGTATGTTTCTGTTTGTTTACGTAACGGATATAGACGACATTTTGTCTAAGCCTAGAATAACATATAGGCTTCTTTTTATGCCGCGAAAATCTACGGACGATTCTATGAATAATTTGTAAATTCCAAAATTAAAATATTTGTTATTCAATCAAACTTGTAAAAAGTGCTTTTGAATCGTCAACTCTACTGGAGATTCTGAAAGCTGTTCCAACCGAGAAGAACCAAATTATAATTCTTATAACTTATAGTAATATTTCATCAGAGCAATTTTGTCGAATATGTAAATTTATGTAGTCCTCAATAATATAGTAGGCTTTCTGTATCAGCCTCCTTTTAATAGGTTATTTCCAGCATAATCCATGCAATTTTATAATTTAAGTAATCCTCAATAGTATAGTAGGCTTTTAGTCACGTTTTAAACTGCTGTAATGGCAAAACTAAAACTGATTGTGATTTTATTATAGAATCGTATACAAAGAAAGGTTAATAAGCATTTCTAATTTACATTTTTATATCGGGGCCGCTCGTTCAATGGCTACATAAGAATGCAAGTCAGATCAATAATTTCCCCGACACTCTAAGTCACGTGGCATCGCGTGTCGACATGTGTTTAAAACTACAACAGCATTATAAGATTTATATGCTTTAGTAAGCTATGTGTGTTTTGAACGGTAATAACTTGTTACAATAATTTTTACTACCTGCGGCGAATAAACAACAGGTATTGAAAAATGGTTTAGATTATAGACGAAAACTGAGGTAATTTTCAAATGTTCCACTTAACCTAATTTTTTTTCCTTGACAAGAACCCTCCCCTGAGAATAATCATCACTATAAGAATGGAATTAGATAATAATATAATTATAATAATAAATATATGGGACACTTACACACACGGTCGTCCGTCCCCAAAGTAAGTAACTTAATACTTGTGTTATGGGTGACAGACCATATATACTTATATATTTTATATATAATATATACTTATATATTTTTATATACATACTTAAAAATACAAATATACACCCAGGCTCAAAGACCAACAAATTCATTTACTTATAGAAAATGTTAGCCATTGGCGGCAATCGAACCCTCGACCTGAGGAGCTGAAGGCAGGGTCACTACTCACTGCACCAACGGGCCAGTCAACTTCAATATAATGATTTGATGAGAAATAAAGATAATTTTTTTTTCTGGAGCCAATAGAAAACTGGTTCTCTATCAACCTACACCTCAAAAAATCGTAATGCATTATGAGTTTCTCGTGGAGCATATCCTCCGAATGATGCGTCGGTAGAGATAGTCGTATTGAGTGTATGTAGTGCTTGTGTGGATGCTGGTGGTGGCGTGTGATGCGTGTGGTAACTAGTCCTCTATGTATAAGGTATGTGAACGTTGTCTGTTACATACACGTAGCATTACATATATTCTCTTAACAAACGCGTAATATCAGTGTATAATAAACAAAGTAGGAACCGACATAAGCTTGCGGCTCCTGCTTTGCTCCTTGCAAAAGTACGTAAATCGTTTGTGGGTCTGGGTATAAGATTCTATAATAAAATTACGCAATCAATTTTAGCTTTGCCATTACATCAGTTTAAAAACACTGTTAAAAAGAGGCTGAACCAGAAAGCCTACTATACTGTTTAAGATTGCTTAGAAGACAAGAATGTGTGGATATAGCTTGCTTAGACCCTGTACAAAACAGTAATAACTAAATGTAACTAGTCATAAGAATTATATTTTTAAAAGAGCAACCGCCGAGTTTCTTGCTGGCTCTTCTCGGTAGGAACAGCTTTCCGAACCAGCAGTAGAGTTGACGATTCAAAAGCACTTGTTTACAAGTTTATTTGAATAAAGAATATTTTGAATTTGAATTTTAATTTGAAACTAGTTTGTTACGCTGTATGCCGCTGATGTCAGTGGTGACAAAGCACATCCTGCCGCTGTTAATATCACTCAGGGTTGTCACGCATCAGCGATGGGCTTATGAATAATCTTACCACGTTAGCTCATAATATATAATGCATACCCGAAACTACCGTTGCGTGGTATCCAGCTGAGAAGAATAGACCACCGTTATTTCTTACCGAGGTGTCGTAAAAGGCGACTTAAGTTAGTTAACCCGTCGTACTTATCAGCCGGATAGCTGAGTAGAATAGAGCACGCCCCCTCTTCAAAAGTAATGGAAATCTTATAGTAGGCTTTTTGTATCACTCTCTCTTTAACAGTGTTTTTAAACTGCTGTAATGGCAAAGCTAAAATTGATTGCGGAATTTTATTATAGAACCTTATACCTAAACTCACAAACGACTTACGTATAATATGAATATATCTTTAATATGAGTTAATCTTGTATCCGCCGTGTGGTATCCGGCTGAATAGAATAGTACCACCCTCTTTTCTTACCGAGGTGTCGTAAAAGGCGACTAAGGTAAGTCGACCCGCCGTGTGGTATCCGGCTGAGTAGAATAGACCAACCTCATTTCTTACCGAGGTGTCGTAAAAGGCGACTAAAGTAAGTTGACCCACCGTGTGGTATCCGGTTTAGTAGAATAGACCACCCTCTTTCTTACCGAGGTGTCGTAAAGTACGACCTTGGTAAGTAGACGTCAGGCAGGCGGCCGGTCGTAAAAACGCAGCCAAATCATATGACAGCATGTTTATTACATCTTGTGCCGACCCCACTAGAGTGGGAAAAGGGCAGGAAGATGATGAATTTTTGTTATTAACTATCAAGTCAGCGTAGCTTATTCGATCGATACCCAACTATATAATTTTTTTTTATTGAGTTTATTTTTTTTATTTTGAAAAAAATTACCGATTAACCAGGTAATAGAACAAATTAAGTATCATAATATCTGTACAAGATATAGTATCACCATAATAATATTTAAAATATCAGGCAGTCAATCTTATTTGAGAATTAGATCTCGTAACTCGAAACTACGAGCGAACTTATGTGTTTTACATTTCGTTTTCGTCGTATAAAAATAATATTAGTACTTGCAACTTAGTTTGCGTCAATTTTAACATAAAAATAATATTAATTATACTGCGTCCATCATATTATCAGTCTTTTGACAGCTCACGCTCATTAAGTTTTGTATTGCTTACGTACAAATATCATACAAATAATATTTGTACTTTATGGATGGGTACCGCCCACTTAGTGATGTCACACATAATGGTTACTACGATTATGCCACAGATTAAAAATAATCGGTAGAAATCGATGTTACGAGTATTAAAAGACATTTAATAACATTATATAAAGTTTTACTTTCTTCTTAGTTAATACATGAATACAAACAAAACAATCAGGATATTTTAATTTATTTTATTAGCACGAGTCGTCGGAATGATAATCAACACTAGACTCCTCCGATGAGGAGTCTTCAGTAGCAGTTATTATTAGCTCTTGTGTAGATAATATATTATCAAACGCAATATCACGTTCCCAATCAGAGAATATTACTCTTTTAGTTCTTTCCACCACACTTGCCCAGTTCTCGGCCGTTACGTGGGTGCAAGCATTTTTTAGCAATTGCAACATTTTATTCGCTGTGAATGGGGGGCTTGTATTGCATCTCGCAGCATGCCCTTTTACTTGTGCCCATATAAGTTCTATTGCGTTGTACTGGCAGTGGTATGGAGGAATCCGAAGAACAGTATGGCCATATTCTGCTGCCATTTCATTGATTACATAGGGTTTTGCTCTCTTTTTGGTTTTTAATATTTTTATTAATTCAACTTTTAACATTGAGTCGTCCACATTTTCTCAATTGTCCCGAAGCCAATTAATTATTTCATGCTTTTTATTAGCCTGTGTTGGCATTTTGTTAATTTGACGGGAGTGGTAGGGCGCATTATCAATAAAAATTATTGATGGTTCTTCCAATGAAATGGGCATTTTTTTGAACCACTCTTCATACACATTTGCATTCATCTCTTCGTAGTAGTCATTTGATTTCTTCGATTTAAATGCCAACAGTGCGTCTTGTACAAATCCTTTTGCTGTACCTGCATGGCAAATGATTAGGCGCTCACCTTTTCCCATTGGTACTGAGGAAGTGGAATCAGCAGTATCATCAGTCCAGAAACGAGATAGTGTGTGGTTAGCGTTGAGCCATGTTTCATCCGTGAAAACAATATTTGCCCAATCTTGTATTTTCTTTGCCTCTCTTAAAAAATCACAACGTGCTATAGCTATATCTGTGCGTTCCATTAATAATTTTCTTTTATTTAACTTTTTATATGAAAAGCCAATTGTGTTCAAAACTTTGACCAAAGAAGATTTTTCACCATGAAATAGACCACTTCTTTTCAAAGAAACAATAAGTTTTCTCAAAGTTGGAATTTCTTTTCTCAAGTAGTAATCATATACATGACGACGAATAGCGTCAGCGTCAAAGTCATCAACAGCGGTCACCTTATGAGCCCGGCGCTTTCTTTTTGGTGTAGATGGTTTGTTTTGCTCCAAGCCGCTCCTGCCGTAGGCATCAGTAGTGATTTTAGTCACAGTTGATAGACTGATCCCCAACGCGGCTGCAACACGGTTTCGGACTTGCGTGATAGGTATAAGAGGTCCGCCATTTTGATTTTCTTGCTCAAAATAGTCATGAAGTTTTAACACTAACTGTCTCGATTGTGCTTTCAACACACGTCCTTTCGGCATTTTCACGATCAATTAATATAAGTTTCACAAAAGTTTTTCCGAGGAATAAAGCTACTTAACTCAAGGTGTAACAGATGCGAGAGAACACTCAGCGAACGTAAATGCGTGTGACTATCACGGGCGTTTCGTTGAGAGTGACAGATCACGTCAAAATGGCGGCCGAGCGGAAGGTCTGTTGATGTTGCCAGTTGATGTATAATATATTTTTTATGATTATAATAAATACACACGGATTAACATTTATTTTCAAAAAACTAAGGCAATATTAAATCAAAATGTTGATTTCTATATCTGTTATTAGTTTACGTAGGTTATCATAAATCGAATTACTTAGGTACGTAATTCGATTAACGATAGTAGGTACTATAATCGGAATGGTATCGCATACGAGAATCTTTAGGACATCACTAAATATGTAAATCGTCAATCTGTCAAAAGATGGTTAATATAATGGACAGTGTATATGCACTAAATTCTTTATTTCCAGTTTGGGAAAGAAAATCGGGACTATTTTTTGGGATGGCACTTATCAAAATGGCTCCAGCAAATTAACCGTTATTAACCGAATTAAAGCATTCTATGCTTTAAGACGACATACATACAGACTTTCCTTTTTGTGTTTTCTTTCATTTTGTAGGCTTTGTTATTTGACTCTTTTTTAAACACAATATACTAAGCTTTGTGTACCCGCCATGCTTTTAAAATGACTAATAATTTCATGCAGCCTTTATTACCACTTATCACAACGCAATAAGGTTTATTTTAATAGTCAGGAAGTTCAAACTAACTTCATTGTATTAAAAGCAAACTTAGTAAGCAAGTTAAAAGTTTCTTAAAGCTTTGTAACAAAGTATATTTTGGCATAGTTTATACACAAAATTCAGAAGGCTTTGTGGGCAAATACCTAGGATGATTGTGTCAAGAATTCCTTTCTACTTCATACGCTTTGAATATTTTGAGCTTTCAAGGAATTTGGCCAAATATTTTGGGAATTTCGCAGTGAGCTTTTTAGTAAGGCTCTGAGCGTCTCGGAATTTCGTTTGTAGAATATCATGGGGTCTATAACCTTTGAGTAAATATTAATGGTAGAATTATTATGCTATAACCTTTACCAATGACTTCTTACGTGTCAACCTAAATCTTAAAATACCCTCAATGTGTGTACTATTTGCTATCCCGTTACCAAAGGAAAAATTGTTATATATGTTGGCCTGGTATATAAGCTTCAATTGTAAAAAAAATCTTCAATATTTCTCCAGCAGATTTACCGTGGACAGACAGAAAGACTTTATTGTCTACTAGTGGCCTGCCCCTGCTTCACACGGGTATAAAATATATATCCCATGTCAGTCAGTGTAAAAAAATGATTAAAATTGATTCAGTTGTTTTGATTTATTCATTACTGCCCGTGGCCGTAGCGTTAAATATGGAGAAAAACAATTTCCTTTCCCTATACCAAGAAGATTGCCTGATATCTTTGGAATATCTAAATTCATATAGTACATTATTACTTATTTACTTTTATATTTTCCCTATGTATTTTATTTTTACAATTAATTACAGAATGTCTTTAAACAAACTCTTGAAAGAGCGACATCGCTGCTAAAGTCGAAGTGTTATAGGACGAAGCGCGGCTTCCTCATGGCATTTTAAATCTGTAATATCTCCGAAAATGTTCACTTAAATTACATGCTGTAAACGGCCATATTGATCTATATTAAATCAACAATTTATTTAAGGTACTTAATTTTATAAGGATTAATGCTGTATTGTATAAGAATTGCTTCAAAAATAAGGCATTATTTTTCGTAAAAAGTAAACGACAATAAATGCTTTAGTGGGTTATCCATAAGCGATAGACATATACCATCGCGGACTTTTCTGTAGACCTTTTCAATGTGTACAAATACTTAGTACATTATTTTGATACATCTCGTAGGGTTTAGCCTGCGTTTGCAACGTAAGCGGAAAAAAATGTAATTATTTACAGAAACCTCAAGAATTACAGTATTTCTCTACTGCGTATTGAATGTTATTATACGTACAAACCTTCCTTTGGAATCACTCTATCTATTAAAAAAAACCGCATCAAAATCTGTTCCGTAGTTTTAAAGTTTTATGCATACATAGGGAAATATGGACTTTGTTTTATAATATGTAGTGATGGTTATTTTCCTCGCTAGAGAGCTCCGATCATAAATGCGTCCGATCGCTGCTAAATTCAAATGGTTAAAGAGCGAACCGCGTTTTTTTTTTTCGAATTTGACTAATGCTGTTAGCCCTAATGGCTTTGACAGCGTCACCGATAAGTCGGGTGAGCGCGGAAGCATCGCCGAGAGGCGAAACGCGACCTCCGACGCGCTATTTATAGGCTCGCGGCGCGGCCCCTGCATTTTAAATCTGTAATATCTTCGAAAATGTTCACTTAAATTACATGCTGTAAACGGCCATATTGATCTATATTAAATCAACTATTTATTTAAGGTACTTAATTGGATAAGGATTAATGCTGTATTTTATAAAAATTGCTTTGAACATAAGGCATCATTTTTCGTAAAAAGTAAATGACAAAAACTGCTATTGAGAGTTATCCATAAGAGATAGACATATACTATCGCGGACTTTTCTGTAGACCTTTTCATGGTGTACAAATACTTATTACATCATTTTGATAAATCTCGTAGGGTTTAGCCTGCGTTTGCAATGTAAGCGGAAAAAAATGTAATTATTTACGACATCACACTAGAAACCTCAAAAATTACAGTATTTCTCTACTCCATATTGAATGTTATTAGACATGTAAACCTTCCTCTAAAATCACTCTATCTATTTTAAAAAAACCGCATCAAAATCTGTTGCATAGTTTTAAAGGTTGAAGCATACATAGGGATATACGGACATAGGGACAGACAGAGAATGCAACATTGTTTTATACTATGTAGTGATATTATTTATTTTTACAATTGATTAGACAATGTCTTTACATACAACATTCATAGCTTTCTTATCATTAGACAATATAAACTTGAAAGAAGGACATTTAGTTGCGCCTCCGGTCGCTGCTAAATTCGAAGTGCTTATAGGTCTAAGCGCGGCCTCCTCGCGGGATTTTAAATCTGTAATATCTCCGAAAATGTTCACTTAAATTACATGCTGTAAACGGCAATATTGATCTATATTAAATCAACAATTTATTTAAGGTACTCAATTGGATAAGGATGATTGCTGTATTGTATAAAAATTGCTTTGAACATAAGGCATCATTATTCGTAAAAAAGTAAATGAAAAAAACTGCTATTGTGGGTTATCCATAAGAGATAGATATATACCATCGCGGACTTTTCTGTAGACCTTTTTAAGGTGTACAAATACTTAGTACATCATTTTGATAAATCTCGTAGGGTTTAGCCTGCGTTTGCAATGTAAGCGGAAAAAAATGTCATTATTTACAGAAACCTCAATAATTACATTATTTTTCTACTTCGTATTGAATGTTATTATACGTACAAACCTTCCTCTGGAATCACTCTATCTATTAAAAAAAACCGCATCAAAATCGGTTGCGTAGTTTTAAAGTTTTATGCGTACATACGGAAATATGGACTTTGTTTTATAATATGTAGTGATACTCGATTTATAAAGAAAATCTTAATAATGTTAAGTGTAGTATATATTTAGTATCAAGATTTTTTTTTGTAAATCTATAATCATAACGATATCAATATATATAAGTAATTTACATGAAGAATTTATACTATATTATATTAGACGAAAACACGTGTGGTATCTGACTGAGTAGAATGGACAACCCTCATTACTAACGAAGTGTCGTTAAAAGCGCCTTCTTCGATAACTGGGTAAGGAGTGAGGGTGGTCCATTCTACTCAGCCAGATACCACACGGCGGATCAACTTACCTTAGTCGCCTTTTACGATACCTCGGTTAGAAAGAGGGTGCTGTATTCTACTCAGCCGGATATCACACGGCCTTAAATAAAAATTACATTAATAAACTTCTCCTTGACATATATTGCAGATGATTTTATATTAATGATGCAATAAATACCTAATGCATAGAGTGCCAGTAGATTAGCCTAATATAGAATTAAATCCTGCATAATATATTAAATCACTCGCCATTAAATGATTCAACTCAGCAGCTATCTGTGTACTTTACATTACATTAATTTATCGGTACTTATTGTTAACCACATTACATATTTTCCCACAGTGACGCATTGTATATTCTATAAAAGAAAATTTAGCCGTGTGGTATCCGGTTAAGTAGAATATAGAAGGAATTCTCGTATAGAAGGAATAAAGGAACGGTGAAAGTACCGAGCCTTGAGGGACTCCGGCGCGTAAGGTACTTCGTGAGGAGAGCGTATCATTAATACGATATCTATGTGAGTGATTTGTGAGATAATCGAGAATGATGAGGATGAGCTTATCGGGGCTACTTAGGTTTGCGAGTTTGTTTATTAAACCCGCATGCCATACCTTGTCGAAGGCTTTGGTGACATCGAACAAATTAGTACCGATGTTCCTAAAATATTTTTTTTAAATATATGGGACACTTACATACACGGTCGCCAAAGTAAGTAACTTAATACTTGTGTTGTGGTAGACAGACAACTGGTGAATATATACTTATATAATTTTTAAATACATACTTAAATAAAAATATACACCCATTGAGGATGGTTTTGGTAAGTCTGCGTAACGCGGTGTGATTGGCGCGAAAGCGAAAGAAAATAGTATTTTTTAGGATAATTTGCCATCTCAATTGTCACAACAAAGGCAGTTGAAGCTTGTAGGACGTTAAAAACATATTTGTATGGAACGTGACAGTCATGCATTAGCACAAAAAATGAATATTTAATAAGCATAATAATGGATCAGTGACCTTGTTATTAAAAAAAGAACTCGGCATCAAAACACGTTTTGCTTTAAGTGAATTTATAAATGCGAAAGTTTGTGAGTTTAGTTGAATGTTTGTTACTCTTACACGGCGAATCCAGTGAACCAATATCGATGAAATTTAGCACAATTATTCCTTACACATCGAAATAACATAGAGGCTATAGAAATTTGAATTTAGACATTGAAAAGCACCATCTATTATCGACGTATCACACGACAAGAGTCCACGCGAAAGAAGTCGCGTTTAAAAGCTAGTCTCTCATAATATGTTTTAATACACGTGCGAAGCCCAAACGAAACACTAGTCAAGTTATAAAATAGAACATTCCTTTGAAATTCATTGCCATTTATCGCGAGTATTGTTCAAAATAGAAATAATCATTTGTTTACTTGTTGCTAATAACATGTACTTAGTTATTATCGTTTTGTCACCCAGCTGTGCGAATAATTGACTATTAAATAATATATTTTATTACGTTCCTACAATGTTACGTTATCGGCCCAGCAGAGACGTACGAGTAAAGAAAGAGCGAAGTTATTAGTTATTGATTGCGAATATTTTGTAATCTAGTTGCACCCGTGAACTTGTTCGCGTCATTCTAAGTGTTAAAGTATACTCACTTATGTAGCATTCAGTTCCTAAAGCAAAATCGACAAGTTGTAGCACTTACAAAAGTAAAGACTAGTGGAGGGGTTGCCAACATTCTAAGATTCATGAGCGACAGTTAAAGAAAATCCAGAAAATTACTTTGTTGTTTTCATTTCTGATTTTGAACATATTAATTTATGAAATAGCCGTGTGGTATCCGGCTGAGTAGAATAGTACCACCCTCTTTTCTTACCGAGGTGTCGTAAAAGGCGACTAAGGTAAGTCGACCCGCCGTGTGGTATCCGGCTGAGTAGAATAGACCAACCTCATTTCTTACTGAGGTGTCGTCAAAGGCGACTAAGGTAAGTTGACCCACCGTGTGGTATCCGGTTTAGTAGAATAGACCACCCTCTTTCTTACCGAGATGTCGTGAAATACGACTGAGGTAAGTTGACTTCAGACAGGCGGCCGGTCGTAAAAACGCAGCCAAATCATGTGGCAGCATGTTTATAACATGTTGTGCCGACCCCACTTACGAGTGGGATAAGGGCAGGAAGATGATGAACATATTAATTTATGAAAATAATATTTATTAGTGTTAGCTTGCGAGAAATAATAAGATACCTAATATTTAAGTTTATAAAGACTGTATTTACTCTTTTTCCGTCCACGGTCATACAAAAACTAACTTTTAGCACGCCCGGAACGTCAATTGTCAAAAATGTTTCCCGCCTTTTTTGCTGTTCGAAACGCACACTAAAACTAATAATACATTAATTTGCAACGCTGTCCAATCCCTAACATTTGTATTAATATTCTAGCATTCTTATGTGAATGGGGCAATTGGTGTAACATTTTTTGGATACGGAACAGTATTATATAATTGTGCCAAATTTCTTCGATATTGATTCAGCGTGAAGGTGTAATAAACGTACATCTATGCTCATAAGCTTTCGCATTTATAATATTAGTATAATCTACATAAGATTATATGATCTTATATTATTGATAACGTTTCTAATGGAATCGTGATTGCCTTGAAGGTGATACAACCAGTTCGATCTCTCGAACTTGCCCCAGCTCTCGATGCTAAGTGGGAGCAAAAAACTTGATTTACGCGTGCTATCGCAACATAAATAACTGACATACATACCTTTATATGCTATACAATGTTATTTTATAGTCTAATCCTGCACTTATCCCACTCTAAGTGAAGTCGGCACAACATGTTACAAACATGCTGTCACATAATTTGGCTGCACTTTTACGACCGGCTGCCTGCCTGACGTCAACTTACCTCTGTCGTATTTTACGACACCTCGGCAAGTAAGAGGGTGGTCTATTCTACTAAACCGGATACCACACGGTGGGTCTACTTACCTTAGTCGCCTTTTACGACACCTCGGTAAGAAATGAGGTTAATCGATTCTACTCAGCCGTATACCTCACGGCGGGTCGACTTATCTTAGTCGCCTTTTACGACACCTCGGTAATAAATGAGGGTGGTACTATTCTATTCAACCGGATACCACACGACGTACAATGTTATTTTATAGTCTTAGATCAAAAAGAAGACAGAAAGTATTTTAAGGTACTTGAGGAATTTGTCAGTTAATTCCGTTACAGTAGTTATTTTGGCTAGTTTTTTACGACCGGCCGCCTGCCTGACATCAACTTACCTTAGTTGCCTTTTACGACACCTAATAAGAAATGAGCGTGGTCTATTCTGCTCAGCCGGATACCACACGGCATATAACTTAACAATTTCAAAGTCTACATGACACTTACAATGACGTACAATCCTTCATGTCCTATACATGTCATGTCATTAGTTTTAAGGTTAACTTAGCCGACTTACTACTTCTCAAGTTATCAATATGTAAATTTGAAATTTTATATTAAATTTTCATGAAAGAGTAACATTAGCGCGGATTAAGTAACCAGTACTGCCATCTAGGGAGAATATCATAAACTCAAATGACTATTATTACTAAAGGTGACATTTTGTGTGTACACGTGTTTATTATTCTAGTAAACATTGCATATTACAAAAATTATTTATATAAAGGATATTTTTCTTATAGTCAAAGGGCAAAAGAGTATTCCTACCTTGTTAAAGAAGCCTCTTTTAGATTGAATCGTTTTTTGATGATTTAAGAGTTAGTAAAAACGATAAATACTTACAGCAATATCTAGTGTAGACGTAGAGGACATGTCAATGGTGAAAACACCATCACCACTGGGTGCAGGCACCACTTTTGACCTTTTCGGCATTTTGAAGCAACTTACAACTTTATATGTACGCACCATTTCACAGATACTTCAAAATCACTTGATATTCACAATAAAATAACTAAATATCGTTTACACTTCCTTACTTTACACGCTTCAAATTCAAAATCAATGTTGATTACAAAATAACTGATATGTATATCGTTTACCAGTTACAGACATTGAAATATATTATTTCTGTATTGATTTTCATTCAATATTCTTTGTAAATATGTAATAAACATCTGTTGTTGAGTTAAAAACGCGATAAGCGTGCGCGCGCGCAAACAAGCGCCTTGGAATGACAGACTGACAGGTTTGGGTCATAATGGCACGGTTGGTGCGAAACGTGGTTTTTGCGAGGGTGACTCACCTCGCAGGTAGAGGCTAGTAAGTAGTTACCGATAGAGATAGAGTATTGCTCTACGGATTACACTACACTGATTAATTTTCACTACTTTTTAATATACTTTTTAATACAAAAGTAATAATAAAATTATTAATAATCCGCGAAGAAGTAAGGAAATATATATAATGCTAAATGTAGAGACCGATTGTCCAATCGGTTATCATACCTGATACATGCAGGATTCGTAAAAACACATGCACAAACCTCCACCACCGCCACCACAATACACAAGCACTATACGTTCACTATCACAAACTCAAAATCATTTTTCCCGCAACCAGAGCCATATAACTTTTGTATCAAATTGTACGAATCCATCTTGCTTTTGTATTATGGATCTCCGCAAAGTAACGCCTAATTCTATAAATGCTCCAAAATATCAATGGCAATTTATCAGAAGCCAGTGGTTAACGTCTAAGATCTTCAAATAACCCTTTTCACCCCAGTATATGTTTCTCAAATATATTCCAGTTAATTTATTCACAAGCTGTTAAAATGTGGAATAAACTTCCCGCCCCCCTTCGTAAAACAATACATTCATTTAAAGACAATATTTAAAGTTACTTAGCTAATAAGTGACACGCCGTGTGGTATCCGGCTGATTAGAATAGTACCACCCCATTTCTTACCGACGTGTCGTAAAAGGCGACTAAGGTAAGTCGACCCGCCGTGTGGTATCCGGCTAAGTAGAATAGACCAACCTCTTTTCCTACTGAGGTGTCGTAAAATATGACTGAGATAAGTTGACGTCAGGCAGCGGCCAGTCGTAAAATACGTAGCTAAATCATGTGTCAACATGTTTATAACATGTGCCGACCCCACTTAGAGTAGGATAAGGACAGGAGGATGATGATGTAAGGGCTCCTAACGAGTGTCTGTAACATTACTGTCAATTGCTACGTCTTTTTACCTTGTAGTCGAAGGAAAAATTGTACAAATTTCATCCAAAGTGATCCAAAGTACTTGAAAGCGTAACATAGACAGAAAATGATGACGAAAAACAAGTCCCATTTAGTGTCAACAATAATATGATTATACGCTGTTCACATAATTCCGAAATTGATGATTGTTTTATTGTTCGGTATAAAAGTTTCAATTGTATCAAATTTCATCAATATTGGTCTACCGGATTAGTTGTGAGGGTGTCACATACAAATAGAAAGACAGAAAGACATTACTTTTACATCATTTATTGATTTTTATGATGTACATTATCTCAAGGAATCTAAGTTATGATTTTATTAAATTTCATCAACGTAATACACAGACTTTCGAATTTATAACATCATCCTCATCATCCTCCTGCCCTTATCCCACTCTAAGTGGGGTCGGCACAAAATGTTACAAACATATTGTCATATGATTTGGCTACGTATTTTACGACCGGCCGCCTGCCTGACGTCAACATACCTTAGTCGTATTTTACGACTCCTCGGTAAGAAAGAGGGTGGTCTATTTTACTCAACCGGATACCACACGGTGGGTCAACTTACCTTAGTCGCCTTTTACGACACCTCGGTAAGAAATGAGGGTGGTCTATTCTACTCAGCCGGATACCACACGGCGGGTCAACTTACCTTAGTCGCCTTTTACGACACTTCGGTAAGAAATGAGGGTGGCACTATTCTATTCAGCCGGATACCACACGGCGTACTTTCGAATTTATAACATTAGCATATATTACTTAAGTGTTTTAATGACCTTATTCCTTTATCGTTAATTAATTAGTTTTTAATTGTATATACATGTCGCACAGACAGCAATGCGGGTAATTTTATTGGTATGTGTGTAGTTAAGATTGATTTAAGGACATTGCATTCCTTTTAACAACATATTCTAGGTATTTAGCTTGGATCAGAGTTACAATCTATAAGAGTGAATTAATGATTTCATCATTCTCCTGCCCTTATCCCGCTCTAAGTGGGGTCCGCACAACATGTTTATAACATGTCAGATGATTTGGCTTCGTATTTTACAAACAGCCGCCTCCCTGACGTCAACTTACTTTAGTCGTACCCTGACTAATTAACCTAACTTACCTTAGTCGTATTTTACGACACCTTCGTAAGAAAGAGGTCTATTCTACTCAGCCGGATACCGCACGGCTAAGTGAATTAATAATTTGTTCTAATATTATAAATGCGAAAGTTTGTGAGTATGGATGTTTGTTACTCTTTCACGGCGAATCCGCTGAACTAATATCGATTAAAATTGGCACAATTATTCCTTATATATAGGCTGTAGAAATCCTCTTATTTCTACAGGAATAGGATGACATTGAAAAGCGCCATCTATTATCGCGGAATAATAGTCCACGCAAACGAATTTGCGGGTAAAAGCTAGTTGTTAATAAAGCATCGATTGGCGTGTGTTGGTGAAAGTGAGCCGGTTACGCAAACATGGCCCGATGGCTGTTAGGCAACAGCTGTGTTGACAATCGACATGTACCTATTAGTTTATGGATTAGCATCAGCAATCTGTGATCCAGTCGTGCGACTCTCTCAAGGGGGTCCTGAATTGAAACCCCGGGCAATGAGATTGACTCAAAAAAGAGCCATACGGGCTATCTATAATATGAAGCAACGTGAGTGCCTTCGCGAAAAGTTCAAAGAAATAGGTATCTATTCTATTCTATTCGTACGGAAAAATATTCATATGTACAAGACGAAATTCTATGTATATCATAAACATACGAGAGGTCACAAAAAGCTATCTGATATCTATATGATACCTGTGTCGCGACTCAGCAGAGTTAGCAACTCATTCGATGGTCTTGGTATTCGCTTCTACAATAAAATTCCGCAATCCATACTAAACCAGTCTACAGAAAGGTTTAACTTAAGTATAAGAGATGTACTTGTGCGTAAAGCATATTACACAATTGAAGACGATATTTGGACGATAAAAAAGCCTGGATTTGAAAATCCTTTCAGCTTCATACAGGGCTGCGGTTTAATAATGTAAAAATGAAAATGTTTAACAGATTGACCGCCGAGTTTCTTTCTGTTTCTTCTCAGTAAGAGCAACATTCCGAACCAGTTTTATCTTCATTAATCATATTGATCCTTGACAATTCATAAAGTGCTTGAAAGAGTTTATTTGAATACAGAGTGTTTTGATTTGAACTTATATCTACAATTTACATTAAAAAAAATATATAATTTATATTAGCCGAAAGACTTAAAATAAAATTAAAATAATATAATTATAAACTTCAAATCCACTGCTTATTTCTCTCTGGTGTCGAATACACAGGATCACTGAGGGAATCGCATCTGCACCACACGCAAAGGGCCTTGGCACTCTGAAACGTTGTTCTCGTCTTAAAATATTACCTTAAAAGATTCTACAGTCTCGATTTCTAGAATACATAGATAAAATCAAAATTATTACCACCCCAAAACTAATTAACGACCAAGATTCGAATCACACATTTTTCCAGTGAACAAATATCTACGAAGGTTTGTTATCCATTTCAAGGATACCGAACTAATTTAAATAAATTACAGACATCCGTGTTTAATGTGTTGTTTCTCAGAATGCAGGTATGAAATCCAACTCTAAATTTTAGCACGCAATTTGCCTTTAACTGGTTTTAAAGGTTTTATTTAACTTGACTTGTATGTATGTGAAGGTGGAATCTTGCAAGTTAAATTTGACATAATTCCCGGTGTCCGATTGAGATGAAATTTTACATACTCGTCTAGGCCTGATGACAATGCACGTTTATGATAAGCATGATTTGATGCTGCTGAGAGAATTGGCTGCTGATGAGGGAACTCCTCAACAATTAACAATGAGATAAGTAAGTAAGGGTAAAGCTTTCTTAAGTTGACATGTTTATGTGCTCCCATAAATATGTCAACTTAAGGAACATACTCATAAGACCTTATTTTCATGTCTTGTCAAGACAATCTATCAAGAACATCTCAACAGCTGAGGGGTACATAAAAGTGGTTTTCGTGGCTTAATTATAAGAGACTTTTGAATAATTTTCACCGTTTACTTAGCACACGCAAGGAAAACTTTAAATTTTTCAGTTTCCGCAATATTTTTTATTACTGCTCCTCTCCCATTCACCTTAGCGTGATGTTATATAGCCTATAGCCTTCTTCGATAAGTTGTCTATCTTATATTCAAAGAATTTTTAAATCGGTTCAGTTGTTCCCGAGATTAGCGCGTTCAAACTCTTCAGCTTTATACATTACTATAGATGTTCAAACTCACACTAATTAATTAAGTGCTTACTAAGGAAAATTAGTTAAATAATAAGACAATTATAAAGTAAACAATTGATTTTATTGTTAAAATTAATTATATCGATTAGGAATTACTGGCAATATAGGTATAAAGGGTTTAAAAGATTGTAATTAAATATATTATCAAAATAATAAAGACCGATGAATCCAATAGATAAATTATATTATAAAATCTTAACAAACCTTGGATTAACAAATGATAATATTTTCGTGATACTATAAAATTTAAAGCGTTTAAATTTGCAAATTTTTTGATTGTAATAAAACATTAGTAAAACATTGTACGTTTAGTATGTAAATGTGGACAAAACAAAACAAATCTTTTCGTCTTCATCTTTCAAATGTTGCATTTATACGTAAAACGTTTGAATATGTTTGCATAAAATTTGTAGATTGTTATAAGAAGAATCTAAATTTCGGAAACAGCTCCAATGATTTTAATGAAACTTAGTATGTGGAGGGATTTATGGGCGATAAATCTATCTACGAGTAACTAGGTTTCATTTTTAAAAAATGTCGTTTTTATTCCTGTTTTCAGGTAGCAATAAAACTGCTAAAATTGGAATAGAATGCAAGGCTTATATCCCTGTTATCAGGTTTTACTGCTAAAATAAAAATAGGATGCAAAGCTTAATTTTGCCGTCATTTCTAAAGTTGTATCAGCTCAATGGAGAACGAGCGGACTATAAGTGTAAATACTCAGGATCAAGTCCCAATGTCAAATGTATTTCTTTTTTAATTTTTTTAAAGACTTTGTCACCCAGATACTGAGGATTAAAAGTGAACTAGAACAGTCGAATTTCTTCAATTCTTTTGAAGAGTTTAATCTTCATTTGAATGACGGCAAGGATCCAGTCAGGTACCAACAGCACGTAGCGAACGTCGTGGTCCCAGCGGTGGCCTTCGATACGGAACGTCATCTGATAAAAATTTAGGAGCTTTAAACGAAACATTTTAAAGTTATCGCCTGGTAGACATAGAGCATTCTTAATTAATAGTTAAAAATATAGTTTATAGTAGAATACTAGCTGTGGCAGCGGTTCTACCCGCGTCCAAATCAATGGATTTCAAATTTTTCCCGAATTGAAATATTGAAAATAAAAGTAGTTATTATGAGTTAACCATGAGAAACTCTCTCTCTCTCTCTCTCTCTGAAAGCTTTTGTAAACTTTTTGTGGTATTTTTTAGATCTACAATTCTCTAGTACGTTACTTTAGTGTATCGTCGTCGTAATGTATGGATCAGAATGTTGGGCAATAAAAGAAATGGATGAAATAAATGTGCATGCGGTGTGACAAAACTTGATAGAATACGCAATGAGTATATCAGGGGAAGTCTGAAAGTTGCGCCCATTACAGAAAGTTGAGTGTGAGACTAAGTTGGTATAGTCATGTAATGAGGAGGGACGAAAATCATGTGCCAAAAAGAGTTTTAAATATGAATGTGGATGGATTTATGGCTAGGGGGAGGCCGAAAAAAAGATGGATGGATTGTGTGAATGAAAATAAAATGAAATGATATGAATGTTAAAGGAGTGGCACCAGAGTTGACGAATGATAGAGGAGAATGGAAGAAGAAGACATATTGTGCCGACCCCACTTAGAGTGGGATAAGGGTAAGAGAATGATGATGATTACTTTAGTGTATCTCTCCTGCTTTACGCATCGCACGCCATTTAAGCTCCCAACAGGCAAATGTTTTTACAAACGCGCGACCTATTTAACACAATTCACATAAACTGGTAGTGTACTAAACCTTCCAGAAGAACTGCAGTAACATTAAGTTAACCGTACAAAAATCAGTTCAATAGATTTTAAGAAAATCGATGTCATACAGAGTTACTTTTTACCAGTATTTTATCGAAAATACCTCACCAAATGCTACCAGCGACAACACCGAAAGGAGAATAATTCAACAAAACAAATTCTATTCTTATTTTTATAAAAACTGACGTCATAAGCTCTGAAACTATATTCAGAAGTGGATGTAGGTTCAAAAAAATTTAATTTTATTGCTGATTTGTAAATCATTGAGGAATCCATACCATTGGTACTCCCCTGACTTCTGGAGGTTCAATATGTTTGTCTTCTACTCTGAAGAATACAGACGCCGTTGCCTGAGGGATAGGATAGGCGGCTGTGGGCTGACTGAATACTGCCTGGTGAGAGGATTTTTAAATATTTAAATTCGAAATACTCCAGTCCAGAAGAATTTGCAAGTACTTTTGAATCATTTATAGAATAAGTAAAATTTATTTATTGCTAAATTTAGAGTGTATTATGCATTGTCATACATACAGGATTCTTAAAAGCCGCCGTGTTGTATCCGGCTGAGTAGAATAGACCATCCTCATTTCTTACTGAAAATGTCGTTCGATTAAGGTCAGTTCACGTGAGGCAGGCTCCCAGTCGTTAAATACGTAGCCAGTTCATGTGACTACATGTTTATAATATTTATACCGGCTTCACTTAGAGGATATGGGCTGGGATAAGGGCAGGTGGATGATAACAGGATTCATGCACTAATGTCAAGTCTGTCTATTTGTCTGTGGGTATCTGCAGGGATCATTCTCAGGGCTAATTTGTTGGATCAATATTGATGAAGCACATGATTAATAAGAAAATAAAATTCTACGTTTTTCATCACGAACAGGTTAAAAGAAAATAATTGAATTATTGATGATATTTTAAAGATAAAACTGAGTGGGGCAAATTAACGGATACCGCTAGTAAATAAATATTTTTTAAAACCACTCCTAGGTCACATTCAAAAGGTAGACCTCAAAATAATAATACTGGGAGCATTCATCTTTTGACGCTCCCATGTACTTCAGGATATACATGAATGTTTTAGTTAGTTTCCACTTCTTTTCTATGGTACTCCTTATCAGGTTTTCGCTAGTGATGGCCAGGGGACATCTGAGAGCAGTCAGAACCACCTTTGCGTGAGGAGTGAGGACGTCGCGGCTAGCTGGAAGCGTTAGTTTACTACATTACAAAATATATGTATACCATTATAAACGTGAAAGGTTGTCTCACTATCTATCCTAATTCGCTGGACCAATATTGATAAAATTTAACACCATTGAAGCTGATATAGCAGGGAAACATATATGATAAAAATGCTGCTTTTCTTTTGTTCTCTTTTATCATTTAAGTTTAGTTGTAAGTAGTAATGGGTATTGCTTGTAAGTTCTTTTTCTTTGTCAACCAAACGAAATCGACTGCTGGACATAGGTGTCCTTAAGGGATCTTCACAGGTTACTATCTTGTGCTGCTTGGATTCAGCGGCTCCCCTGACTTCTGAGGTCATCAGTCTATCTCGTAGGGGGTCTACCGACACTGCGTTTTCCGATACGGGGTCACCATTCCAACACCTTGAGACCCCAAAGACCGATACACCACACTATGTTCCGTCCATCACCACTCCAGCTTCGCGACATGCTGATCTATATCGGTAATTCTCATTTCTGATGCGATCACGTAGAGATACGCCGAGCACAGCTCGCTCTATCATCCACTGAGCGACTCTGAGCCTTCCTATTAGACCCATAGTCATCGACCAAGTTTCAGATCCTCATGTCATTACTGGCAACATGCACTGTTTTACTGACTTTGCTCTTCAGGCACTGAGATCTCCAAAGACTGCAAAGACTTCCAAAGTCTTCCAAAGTCACTTTCCAAAGACTGCCCATCCAAGTTGAACTCGGTGACTGACCTCTTTCTCAAAATTGGACCCACCGAACTGTGTCTGAGTCTATCATCTAAGTTAGTTAAGTTTTTATGGAGAACTTTCTATTATCTATGTTGGATAAACTCACTAGCTAATTGCTTCAACGTCTGCCGTTCCCCAAGATTCTCTTTGGCTCTGTTCAGTACAGAGACAACAGTGTCGATCGCTTGCTCTTCGTATGACTTTATTTCAGGGATATTCATTGTTTGACCAATTTTTTGTTTTGCAATATATTGACAGCTTCAAATGTCAAGGAAAAAGTTAAAAAAAAACAAAGTAGCTATGACTACAAAACGTCTTCTAAGTTTCTATTCAGGAATAATAGAGTAGAATTCTTTAAATACTTATTTTTATGTTGCGTGCTTCGTAGTGTTAAGATTTTAATTTTTATATTTGAAGTTTTTTCTAGTTTCTTCTCTTTAAGAGCATTTTTTCCGAATTAGTGACAGAGTGACAGCTTAATTATAGTGAGACGATTCTAAAATGCGTGTAATAGCGGATTTGAATAAAGAAGAATTTGAATTGGAATATATTTGCCCCTGTTGTAAGTGAATCGTTTGTTAGTTTGTCGTACAATACTATTAACTCTACAATTAATTTAAGCTGTGCAGTAAGCCTGTACTATAGAGGATTAAATAAATGATAAAAACGCGGAATGAATTATTTTAGATTTAAAATTAAGTGTGCCATATATTTATATTTTACAATTTACACTTATTATTAAACAAAGTCCACAAAAGCTGTCTGTATGTGATCGAATTTTTCAAAATCTAACGAACAGATTTTTATACAGTTTTACTAAAAGGTAGTGCAAATCTTCCGGAAAATTTATGTAAATTGTCTTGAAGATATCGCGGGGTTGTAAAAAAATTCGCCTGTTGGCAGCATAACTCGCGTGCGCCGCGTAAACAAATAAAGATACACTAAAGTAATGTACTATAGAATTGTAGATCTTCAAAAATACTACAAAAAAGTCCACGACAGGATATCTCTATCTCTTATAGTTAACTTACAATAACTACTTGTAGCTAATAAGTTTTTTTTATTGTGCATATTTTTCACTAAAGTTTGTCAATATTCCAATGTTTAAATTTCTCTTCATCATAACATAAAGGCTCTAAGTACTAGGAAACTTTTCGTTTATTCTGAGAATAATATTTACAATTCAGATAAATCATTATCAGTTATCAACTACGCGGATCTGTGGTGAGTCATCGAGGCAAAAGCATTGTAAATATGACTCATGGGGCTTAAACAATTGTGTAGCAGACGAATTTCTCTCAAGGTTCTTTTTATGGGGACAGGCTCTACACATACAAATTAGTCGACTAAAACGGGTCGACTTACCTCAGTCGCCTATTACGACACCTCAGTAAGAAATGAGGATGGTCTTCTAATGCGATGAAGTCTTGCAGATAAGTAGAAATAACCGCCAAGTTTCTTGCTGGCTTTCCTCTATAGGACAGTCTTCCGAACCAGCAGTAAAGTAGACGATTTAAAAACACTTTATTACAAGTTTACTTGAATAAAGAAAGATTTGAATTTGTGATATATTAGGCGCATTAGGTATTAGGATAAGCTGTGGTAGCCGAAAGGCGAAGTGGTTTAACTATGAACGGCAACCGCCAGCAGTGCGTGTCATACCTATAGAATTATTATAACAAAGGAAAGCTAGCCAGAAATAGGGTATATTTCAGGCTTCCTTCCCTCCATTACATTGTTCATGTTAGTACAATCTTCATACTTCAAGTCTCATAATTCTCTTACCCTTATCCCACTCTAAGTGGGGTCGGCACAATACGTAGTCTTCCCTTCTCCTCTATCATTCGTCAACTCTGGTGCCATTCCTTTAACATGCATATCATTTTTCACACAATCAAATTTTTCGGCCTCCCCGTAGTCATCCATCCACATTCATATTTAAAACTCTTTTGGTGACATGATTTTCATCCCTCCTCATTACATGACCATACCAACTTAGTCTCGCACTTCTCATCTTTTCTGTAATGAGCGCAACTTTCAGACTTCCCCTTATATAGGTCATACCTCAAGTCTACGGATTAGAAATGAGGAAACAAAGTGTCAACAGCGCATTGGTTGAATATAAATGACGCATGGATGAAAGTTTAGACTCGAGACACGATCGCACAAAATTGTTTCTAGTTTTTATTTATTAAGTAGGTATTCTTGCGGCTTTGCCCGCTTGGAAATCAGTATTTCACAACAAATTCAAATTCAATTCAAATTCAAATAATTCTTTATTCAAATTGGCCTTTACAAGCACTTTCGAATCGTCAAATTACAATGAAGCTACGACTGGTTTGGAAAGGTGCTCTTACCGAGAAGGATCAGCAAGAATCTCGGCGGTCACTCTTTTCAAAATTGAGTATTACAATAATGGCTTAATTAAGAACAAATTAAAAAAATTACAATATAACAGACACAAAAGTAGTTATTGTGAGTTAACCATAAGAGATAGAAACATACTTTACTGGACATTTTCGTAGTATTTTTGTAGATCTACAATTCTATACTACATTACTTAAGTGTCTATTTGCTGGTTTATGCAGCGCACGCGACTAAAGCTCGCGACAACTTAAACACAAATTACAAAATACCGTAATATACTATTAACCTAAACCTTCCGAAGAATAGCATTACTTTTTAGTAAAAACGCTACAAAAATCCGTTGAGTAGAATTTGAAAAAAAAACAATTACATACATACAGAGAGCTTTTGGACTTATTTAATAATAAGTATTTATAGCAGACTCGGGTACGCATTCATAAAATAAAAAATAAAAATAAAATACATTTAATATAAATAACAATAAAATACATTTCGACCAACATTATTTCTGGTCATATTTTGTTAGTAATACACACATACTTAATCTAATGTTAGTAAACTTAGCCTAACCTTATTCTAAAAGCTTATCTATGATGGGCCCGATTAGTCAGCACGTGAACCGTGTGACAGTGGTTCAGGTACTGACAATCAAGCCTGCCGACAAATACCTTCTGGATGCTATTATCAGTGGCCCGCACCCTGCGCACCAGGGATGTGCATCTTTTGCGCATGGTTGCGTAGAAGCAATCTACATGCGCATCAGCGAACATCCCCGACGCGCTACAGTATCGAGGTAGTCCAATTAGCATCCTGAATGCATTATTGTATTGTACGCGCAAGGCATTGTTCTGTTTTTGCGCATAATCCACCCACAAGCTGCTCGTGAAAAAAGTGGTGCAGTAAGCTCTGAATAGCGTTACTTTAACAGGAACACAGCAACGAGCGAACCTGCGAACAATCATATTCGCCCTAACAGACAATGCCCTGCGCTCTCTCTCTATATCAGCATCATCCTTCAGGTCGAAGGATACCACATGCCCAAGGTATTTAAATTGGAATACCCTCTTCATTGGAGTACCGTATAATTTGATGGGCGGCACAATCGCGGGTAAGGGTATTCCTTTGGCCTGAAAGACCATACACTCGCTCTTATTGACATTGTATGTCGAGCCGTGTTTGTGTGCATAGTTTTCGCATATGCTTAGTAATTTCACTAGGCCACAAGCAGATGCACTCAGCAACACCATATCATCTGCGTAACTAATGTTGTTAAGACACAGACCCTCAATGTGGCAGCCAACATGAGTTGTGCTAAGCTCCTCTATTAGTGCATTAACATATAGGTTGAAGAGCCTAGGAGAGGTTAAGCCCCCCTGCCGTACCCCACAATCCATTTTATATGGCTGTGAATAGGTTTCAGACCATCGCACGACGTTGATCTGATTATGATACCAATATTTGAAGATCCTGGTAACTTCTTCGGGCAGTGCGATGTTTTTCAGTTTCTGCCAAAGAATACCGTAACTAACCAGATCAAAAGCCTTACTCAGGTCAAGGAAACAGGCATACACGGGTGTTCGCCTAACCGAATAGTACTTTACAGTTTGCTTTAAACATAATATAGCCGACTCTGTTGACAACCCTGGCCTAAAGCCAAACTGATTGTCATGTAAGTGTGTATGTTTATCAAGTTGGACGTTAAGCAATCTGTCAAGCACTTTCGCAACAATAGTAGTAATATTTATGTTTTTCATCTTGATATTTTGATCCTAATATACGCCGTGTGGTATCCGGCTGTATAGAATAGTACCACCCTCTTTTCTTACCGAGGTGTTGTAAAAGGTGAATAAGATAAGTCGACCCGCCGTATGGTATCCGGCTGAATAGAATAGTACCATCCCTTTTTTCTTACCGAGGTGTCGTAAAATACGACTAAGGTAAGTTGACGTCAGGCAGGCGGCCAGTCGTAAAAAACATATCCAAATCATGTGATAACATGTTAGTAGCAATTTGTGCCGACCCCACTTAGAGTGGGATAAGGGCAGGAAGATGATGATGATTTTGATTCTAATAAATGCGTCAACAAAG
The DNA here is from genome assembly GCA_947086495.1 of Morpho achilles. NCBI lineage: Eukaryota > Metazoa > Arthropoda > Insecta > Lepidoptera > Nymphalidae > Morpho > Morpho achilles. The sequence goes on from CAMTZB010000020.1 coordinate 15,267,961, forward strand.
CATATTGCTTTTAATTTTGCGATAACTCCAAAGTAATACAATAAATTACATAAAGAATAAATTAATCGCACGTTCTCTAGACATACTGACAATGTGATCTTGGAAGATGTGACTTGTGTTTGCTTATTTACGGCTTAGACGAAGATAACATTATCTGTACGTTGCAAAATACTTGGTTTGAACGGAAATTTCACCTCTTTTTATATAAAGACTATTTAAGCAAAGTAAATAAGAAAATGTCGTTGGGATCTTATTAGTAAATGATTTTTATCTTTCCCTTATCCCACTCTAAGTGGGATCAGCACAAAATGTTACAAACATGTTGTCACATGATTTGGCTAAGTTTTTTACGGCCGCCTGCCTGACATTAACTTACCTTAGTCGTATTTTAAGATACTTCGGTAAGAAAGAGAGTGGTCTATTTTACTCAACCGGATACCACACACGGCGGGTCGATTTACCTTAGTTAGTATTTAGCCTTTTACGACACCTTGGTAAGAAATAAGTGTATATTCTATTCAGCCGGATTCAGACAATTACACACACGGTCGTCTGTCCCCAAAGTAAGTAACTTAATATTTGTGTTATGGGTGCGAAACAATTGGTGAATATATACTACAAATATACACCCAGGCTCAAAGACGAACAAATTCATTTATAGAAAATGTTGGCCCGAACGGGAATCGAACCCGCAACCCGCGGAGCTGAAGGTAGGGTCACTACTAGTGACTACCAGTCACTACCAGTAGGCCAGTAAATGATGTGACGGCAAATATAATTTTGATCTAACCAGAAATCAAACCCAGGTCTGTTAAACATGCTCGCGGCCCTGTGACACACATAACTACACACAGACGTGGTGTTACATTAACATTGGACACGTTTGTGAGTCATGCGGCGTGCTCCGCAGATATTGCATCAATGGAAGCGGCACTTGAACCGTATCTTAGATTAGAAGGGCATTGGTTCAAGCGACTTTACTGTCTGATCCACATTAGTGTTATATATACGAAAATTTGTCAGTCTGCCTTCTTCTAAGTCTCGCTTGGATTCAGCGGCACCCCCTGATAAATTTAAAGTCATTTGTATTGGAAAATGGACTCCAATTGAACATTTCAGTAACAAAGCTTTTGAAATAAAAGCCTGTTGTCGCAAAGGATTTCCACTTTGTATTTTAAAGCAACACAGTCATGAAACAAGCGTATTGCGCCCTTTTTGATTAAAATGGTGGCAACACTGACGTTGTTGTTTCCGGTGGAGTTTTCCTATTGATAAAACGTTTCAGTGACATTCAGTTTTTGCTCGTTACTCAAGTGCATCTCGGAACGGGAATAGTGGTATTCTATTATATCGTGTTATTGTATAGTGAGTGCATTAACAAACCCCATCTCAGAAAGAAGCCAAGAAATCGCAGATGTCTGCTGTTTTTAGCAGTATAGGAACTCAAAGTAGATCTACGTTGATTTCTGTCTTCTTCAGAAAGAAGAAGATTCTTTCTCAACCGATGGACGTCCACTGCTAAACATAGGTCTCCTTAAGGACTACCCACGAATTCTGTCTATAGAAGAAAAAATAAAATTATCATTCACCTGCCCTTATGCCACTCTCAGTAAGGTCGACAATATAAAAATATATTGTAATATATTTAGCTCGATATTTTACCTGCCTGACGTCACCTTGCCTTAATCGTTATTTATGACACCTCGTTAAAAAATAAGTGAAGCCTATTCTACTCAGCCGGAGACCACGCGCCGGTTCAACTTATCATATCACCTTCTATGACACTTCGGTAAGAAAAGAGGGTGGTCATCGGCGGGTCAACTTACTATAGTCACTTTTTACGACATGTCGCTAAGAAAAGAAATCTCAAATACTAAAAATATTAGTTAGAAATAATAAACAATCACATCATTTAATATCTTAAATATCTAATAGCTAATTTATAATAATCCGTGCTGTTTAAAAAAGTTTACAACATTGATTAAGTAAATCAAAAGTTTGTGATGGATCGCGGCTGATATAACTATCTATTTTTTTTATTTACCATTTGTCACAAGTAAAGATACTTATGATTATTTCTGACAACAGACAAATTCTCTTATCATGACAAGTTCCCTTGACATGTAATCTACTTTTCAGTCCGAAAGCGAAGTTTTAGATTATTTTTATCGATTCAATTCCAAATATTTCAACTCAGTGTTGGCTACAAATAAGTATCATTAACGTAATTAAAAGTTAATTAACACGCTTAGTGAATAATTAAAATTACGAATCATTATAAATTAAGACTTTATGAATTGTATAAATATCGAAATGTGTAATAAAAAAAGTTTGAAACTTAGGATATTTTAGTATAAAATAGACTTTAATTAAACTAGAAACAAATCTAGGATCCTTAGAATTCGAAAAGTAATTGATTAAGACTATTTTGTTGCACACATACAAAACACGATCATTTTAGCTGGCAACGATGAGGTCTTTTTTGACCTTTTTTATATCAGGACAACCCATTATGGGTTATCACCACCCGACGGGGACGGGCGGCGGGTATATCGGTCTCGCACTGACTAAAAACCTGACAGTGCTCCACCACGCTGCTGGTGGCGGGGACAGGGTACCGTTGTACACATTGCCCCCGTCCCCGCCAGCAGCAACTCTGACCCCAGAGTGCGCCACCTCTAGGTCGGGGCCTTTCTGCCCACTGAACTGCCCAAGCTGGGCAGTCTGCGAGCGTATGCAGCGCCATGTCAAATTCGGCGCTGCACTCGTCGCTCTCACCGGACTCCTCACACCGGGCTACCTTCCACAGCTATCTCCCGAAACAACCGTGTCCGGAAAGCACCTGTTTCAGGCGGAAGGTGAGGACCCCATGCCTCCTGCCGACCCAACCCTGGAGAATGGGCTGGATAGCTGAAATCGTCCAGAATCCTGCACTGGACGATTCCAGCCGCCATCTCCATTGGTGGAGGAGCCTCAGAGGAGGTGGACTGGCGAAGGGTAGCTCAAGAGGAAGCTGCCTTCTGCTAGTCCACCTCTACCGCCGCTGAGTGTCCCCCCGATGAACGGGCTTCAACTCTACACCGGTAGGCCTGAGCAAGCTCTTTGGCCTCTAGGTCCCATGGAGGGGACCCGGCCAAAGCGCAGGCCGCCTCGCCGGAGATAGTCCGGTAGCCCCGTACAATTCTAATCGCAAGAATCTTCTGCACCCCACGCAGAAGAGGCAGTGACTTGGCCAGATACGCTCCGCCCATACGGGAGCACCGTACAGGGCCATCGACCGATTCACTCCAGCGTTAAGGCGCTGGCAGCCTTTTGGCCCCCTACATTCGGGAGGAGCCTGCTTAGGGCTCCAGCGGTCGTCGTTAGTCTAGGGGGCGAGCCGCTGGAAGTCCTTTTTTGACCTTAGTCAATTCTGACTGAGCGCTGACTAATAACACACATGCTCTACTTGTTTAATATACTTCGCTCTGGATGGAGATCGAGGATTTTTGACACTCAACAATACTTCTCAATCCGTCGCGCTCACATAAACATACTGATTACAATATCGTGACCTTAAAAAGCACGCTGCATGCATGCCACATCCAGTCGACTCACCTTCCGCGGCCGCGCGCACGCAGCTGTCAGTCGAACAATAATACCGCGAGTAGAAACACTTCCTTTCCTACCTTAAATAATTAAATTAACATTTTAACTGACTAAAAAACACTAAATTTTAGTCCCTCTACCTAATAACGTAATTAATCCGTGTGTGCTTTGTGTGATTCAGTGATATGGGAGCCTTGGATTGTGTTAGTAAATGTAAAATAGCGCCAACGGTTAGCACTGAAGTATTTACCGTTAACATGAGCTCTCAGTCGTTAAACGAACCGGTATGTATTAATTAAGTATTAATAAATAATATATTTAATTAGTGGAACAAAAAAGTAAATATCATCGACTTTTTGTATACTTTAACGTGGGTCGTAATTTGTAGCTATATTAAACATTATAAACTTGTGAAATAAGGTTGAAAATTATATTTCATTGTTCATGATAGAGGTCCGGTTTATATAAAAGTAAGTAAGTAGCGGCCTGTTACTATCCCACTGCTGGGCATAGGCCTCTTCTCTCCGTTATTGGAGAGAAGGATTGGAGCTAAGACCTACCACGCTGCTCCAATGCGGATTGGTAGGTTACACATATCTCCAGAATTCTCTGGAGAAATGCAGGTTTCCTCACGATGTTTTCCTTCACCGAAAAGCGTGTGATAAATTGCAATTATCAATTAGACACATAAGTTTTAAATAGAAAAACTCATTGGTGTCTGCCCGGGTTTGAACCCATGATCGTCTCTAGAGATTCACACGGTCGCACCGCTAGGCCATCACAGCTTCACAGCATCACAGCCGGTTTATATGTCAAGTCCGAAACCGGAAAATGTTTTTTTCTTTGCTTACCGTAAGACATGCCATCTTTGCCAATAAGTATAACTTTGCCCAAAGAGTAAATTATAAGCAAATGTGCTAATAATGAAAAATATTTTAGATTAATAGCAACATTGACTTTTTAGTGGGAAAAGTAAGTAAGTAGTAAGTTCGGGTAAAGTTGTGATGTTTTACGGTACGTATAATTCTTTTTATGTAAGCGAATCCTTAGAATATATTTTCTTAGCCATTTTGAGCGGATAGATTTAAAAGGTAATACCGTGTGGTATCCGGCTGAATAGAATAGTACCACCCTCATTTCTTACCGAGGTGTCGTAAAAGGCGACTAAGGTAAGTCGACCCGCGGTGTAGTATCCGGCTGAGTAGAATAGACCACCCTCATTTCTTACCGAGGTGTCGTAAAAGGCGACTAAGGTAAGTTGACCCACCGTGTGGTATCCGGTTGAGTAAAATGGACTACCCTCTTTCTTACCGAGGAGTCGTAAAATACGACTAAGGTATGTTGACGTCAGGCAGGCGGGCTGATCGTAAAATACCTAGCCAAATCATGTGACAGCATGTTTATAGCATATTGTGCCGACTCCACTTAGAGTGGGATAAGGGCAGGAGAATGACTTTATTTTATCAAATTCATTCATCATTATTTATTCAAATAAACTTGTAAACAAGTGCTTTTGTGCGTCAACTCTACTGCTGGCTCGGAAAGCCGTTCCTACCGAGAAGAGCCAGCAAGAAACTCGGCGGTTGCACTTTTAAAAATATAATTCTGATAACTTTACTAGTTACTTTATATAGTTTCCAAGTAATCCTCAACAGTATAGTAGGCTTTCTGGATCATCCTCTTTTTAATAGTGTTTTTAAATTGATGTAATGACAAAACATATCTTCTAGAGACATACAGATTAACGAAGGTCTCTTTAAAATTTCACCTATGTTCCTATGCTGCTTAATACACCAGATATCTGCGATTTCTTTGTTTAGAATAATGATTAGTATTATTGTATTGCCATATTTTTTCACATTTTAAAAAGTATGTTAGTTTTTTTAACTGTATTAAATAAAATACTAAGTTCAAATAACGCTTTTTATTTCCAAGTATATATTATTTTTTGTGAGACTAAATCTAAATGAAAAGCCAACAATTTTTGCAAATACAAATTCTTAATTAAGGAAACATATTTGTATATAATATGACGTCACACATAAGAATTTGGTATTCTCTAAGATATGTTCATGCAATACATTGTTTAACATTGCTTTAATTTACTGTCGACAATTATGATGTGTAAGGTAGAATTATATATCGCCCTTTGGAGTAAGTGGCAGTGATCCTACCTACACCACAAGGGGTTCGATGCCTGGCGTAGGCTAATATCTTCCTAAAACTATTTCATCATCTCCATCTTCCTGCCCTTATCCCACTCTAAGTGGGGTCGGCACAAAATGTTATAAACATGTTGTCCCATGATTTGGCTACGTGTTTTACGACCGGCCGCCTGCCTGACGTCAACTTATCTTAGTTGTATTTTACAATACCTCGATAAAAAAGAGGGTGGTCTATTCTACTTAAACGGATACCACACGGTGATTCAACTTACCTTAGTCGCCTTTTACGACACCTCGGTTAGATATGAGGTTGGTCTATTCTACTCAGCCGGATACCACACGGCGGGTCATTTTACCTTAGTCGCCTTTTACGACACCTCGGTAAGAAATGAGGGTGGTCTATTCTACTCAGCCGGATACCACACGGCGTATCTTCCTAAAACTATTTGTCGGTTTTTTGAGTCTGGGTGTATTTATGTATTTACTAGCTTTTGCCCGCAACTTCATTTGCGTGGACAGTTATCGCGTGATATATTGATAATAGATGGCGCTTTTCAATGTCATCCTATTCCTGTAGAATCAACAGGAATTCTATATCCTATATATTATTCCGGTATAAGGAATAATTGTGCCAAATTTCATTGATATTGGTTGAGTGGATTCACCGTTAAAAAGTAACTAATACTTTTTATTGCTGCTCCTCTCCTATTCATCTTAGCGTGATGTTATAAAGTCTATAGCCTTCCTCAATAAATGGACTATCTTACACGGAAAGAATTTTTCAAATCGATGTAGTAGTTCCTGAGATTAGCGCGTTCAAACAATCAAACAAAACAAGCTCTACAGCTTTATATATTAGTCTAGATAAGTATTTACTTTATTACTTTTATATTTAACTCAATTTGGTTGTGATTAAGGAAGAAATACCTTGAATGACACATAAAAAATCCAGTAAGTAAAACGTGACTAGAATGTCACGATACATCGTGACTTGGACGTAATATTAATGACTAGCAACCATCGCGGCGCCGCCCGCTTGGTAAGATTAGAACCGTAATATAGTATTTTGATAACCATAAAAATGGTTAAAGTGGGTTAACCTTAAAAGCTAGACATATGCTGTCGCGGACTTTTATTTAGAACATTTAGAGGGGAACATTTTTGTAATACGTGATTTTTTAATAACTTTCGCCGTTTTCTTAGCACACGCAAAGAACGCTTTATATTTTGGCGATGTTATATATCCTATAGCTTTACGGCTTGTGGTATCGTGGTGGTATGTGGCTGAATAGAATTGTCCAACCTCATTTCTTACCGAGGTGTCGTAAAAGGCGACTAAGGTAAGTTGACCCACTGTAAGGTATCTGATCTGCAGGCGGCCGGTCGTAAAAACGCAGCCAAATCATGTGACAGCATGTTTATAACATGTTGTGCCGACCCCCACTTAGAGTGGGATAAGGGCAGAAGGATGATGTTAAATATCCTATAGCCGTCCCGATTAATGGACTATGTTACACTCAAAGAATTTTTCAAATCGGTCCAGTACTTTCTGAGCTTAGCGCGTTCAAATAATCAATCAAACAAACAAACAAACAAACTCTTCAGGTTTATATATAAGTATAAAATCGTCGTCGACGTGTCGTGTCGTGAATTAAGCTCAGCAACTGCTTTATAATAGGTTGTATCGTGATTCAGTTATTCGCTAACGTAATTTTCGATTTCCTTTTTTATTTAAGGAAAATATGACTCATTTTCTGACTTTAGGATTTTATTTTTGATTTGACCCTATCCGATTATCTAGGTGTATATTCACTCTATAGCATTTTTCATACGAATCCTTTACATTTTTATTCGAAGCTTCAGAAAATAAAGAATTCTTTGGTTTTTAAAAAAAATAATTAATAGTATTCAAAATCAAAGTATTATTCATTCAAGTAAACTTATAAACAAGTGCTTTTGAATCGTCAACTCTACTGCTGGTTCGGAAAGCTGTTCCTACCGCGAAGAGCCAGATAGAAACTCGACAAAAAAGGGAGGATGATTTTGAAAAGAGGTTGCTCTTTTCAAAATCATCATCTTCCTTTTTTATTAATACAAGAAAAAACCCCTTATGTGTACCCCCTATTGGGAACTCGCACCGACTAAAACGACCTGTGTGCTCCACCTCGCTGCCGATGGCAAGGACAGGGTATCATTGTATATATTACCCCCATACCCGCCGACAGCTCTGATCCCAGAGAACACCTCCTCCGGGTAGGGGCCCCTCGAAAGAGAAGTCCCCCTGTGCTAACTGGTGCATCGGGAACACCAGATGCACCGACCGCCTGGGGGACCTGTAAGCCAGACGTCCGATATACCCTGTTCGGAACGTCCGAAGGTCCCCTGACAGGGCGGCAGACGATGGGCTTTGGCAAGTCGCTAACACCTGAACTCACCAGCAGCAGAGATTGGATCCAGAACAAAAGTTCCCGGACTTTACAAAATGACATCAAAATTAACCTTTGCGTTCTATTTATATTTTAGCAGATTTTTAGCGCCCGAAAACACATGTGACAACATGTTTATAACATGTTCTGCCAACCTCACTTAGAGTGGTATAAGGGTAGGATGTATTTTTTAATGTCGATCTCAATCGATAAACGAGACACCTGTTTGTATCACGTTTAACCGCCAGTTATGTTATCAAAGTATCAGTTTCAAAACTTGTTTCTTTTATTAAATGTTATCAGTTCACACGTTTTCTTTAAACACTACTGTATTACATGACACATCGCTTATTTTTAAAATAATCGTATTCCGTTTCTTGGTGTACTTTATAAGTCACTTCATAATATCGGTATTTCATCATCATCATTACTTACCCTTATCCCACTCTAAGTGGGGTCGGCACTATATGTCCTCTTCTTCCATTCTCCTCTATCATTCGTCAACTCTGGTGCCACTCCTTTAACATGCATATCATTTTTCACACAATCCATCCATCTTTTTTTCGGCCTCCCCCTAGTCATACATCCATCCACATACATATTTAAAACTCTTTTGGTGACGTCATTTTCATCCCTCCTCATTACATGACCATACCAACTTAGTCTCGCACTTCTCATCTTTTCTGTAATGGGCGCAACTTTCAGACTTCCCCTAATATCGATATTTAACAATATAAAAATGATTTATTAGAAGGCCGTATGGTATCCGGCAGAGTAGATTAGATCATCCTCATTTCTTACCGAGGTGTCGTAAAAGGCGACTAAGGTAAGTTGACGTAAGGCAGGCGGTCGGTCGTAAAAACGCAGCCAAATCATGTGAAAGCATGTTTATAACATGTTGTGCCGACGCCACTTAGAGTGGGATAAGGGCAAGAGGATGATGATGATCAACTGAAGTGTTCAAAGACCCGCAATCATGATATATAGACAAAAGTAATGAAATAAATATTTTTCTGTAATCCGCGTTTATTAAAAACTATGTAATGCTAAGTATAGGAAGCATAAAACGATCTCATACCTTATACCCACATGCATTTTCAGAAATACATTGCGATTTTGTCGTGAAGTCTATTTTTTCCAGGATTTCCCTGCTATTTACCCTTGGGACTGTCATCTTTCATGTAAGGTTATTGTTTTCCCCGTTTGAAAATAAATCGCAACAACAACCGCAAATAATCGTAACATTGTTTGTTACGATATTAATAAACAATTTACGAGTCAATTCACAGTTCACTAGTCGTACTCGCGACTTGATTCGCGTTCCATAAGTGTTAAAATACCCTATATTAAGTGCAAAAAAAATCTCTTTTAAAGGAAAAACGGATTTTTATTCAATATATTCAGCTCATTAAGTAAAAAAAAGTAAGTAGCGGTCTATTACTATCCCACTGCTGAGAATAGGCCTCCTCTCTCCGTTTTTAGAGAAAAGGATTGGAATTTAGACCTACCACGCTGCTCCAATGCGGATTGGTAGGTAACACATATCTTCAGAATGTCTAGAGATATGCAGGTTTCCTCACGATGTTTTCCTTCACCGAAAAGCGTGTGATGAATTTCAATTATCAATTAGAAACATAAGTTACAGAAAACTCATAGGCGTCTGCCCGGGTCTGAACCCGTGACCTCCTAGAACCGCTGGGCTACCACAGCTTAATTTTAATCTTAATTGTAACAAATTGAATTCTTATTGCTCGAGCGGATTAGCCGTCAAAACGTGACAGACAAACAGACAGATAGACTCACAGACTCGCAGATTGACAGGATCACGGACTGAGAAACAGACTGACAGACAGAACGACAGACATATTGACAAATAGACTGGCAGATAGACTAAAAGACGGACTGAAAATAGACACACACAGAGAAACTAATAGATAGACAGACAGACAGTCTGATAGACAGGCTGACGGGTAGCCTAACAGATAGACTGACAGACAGATAGACTGACAGACAGACAGACAGATGGATGGTAGATAGATAGATATAGAAAGAAATTCTTTATTGCACACACATTACATAACACAAGGTACAAAAAGAAAAGGTGCCTGACTGCCTGACTGACGGACTGACAGTCTGTCCCATTTATTATATTAGTATAGGGAAGGGACATACCGCACACATATGGATTTTCTGTTTACAACTAAGAAGTTATGTAAGTAAAATGCAACATCATCATTAAATTCAATATTTGTATGAACAAAACAGTCAAATACACTTTACGGTAGAGCTTTAAAACTATAGGGATAGGGACATGTAGATTTCTTACCGAGGTGCAGTAAAAGGCGACTAAGGTAAGTTGACCAACCATGTGGTATCTGATTGAGTAGAATGGACCACCCTTTTTCTTACCAAGGTGTCGTAAAATAAGACTAAGTTAAAATGATGTCAGGTCGTAAAAAACGTAGTCAAATCATGTGACAAGATGTTTGTTACACGTTATGCCGACCCCACTTAGAGTGGGATAAGGGTAGGAGGATGATGAGTGATACATATAGATAGAGTGGGGCAGCCATAGGCGGGCCTGTGTGTGTGTTTGTGATTAAATAATATGAGAGGGAAGGTGGGAAACCCACACTTTTATCGTTGTCTAATCTATTCTAGTATATAAAGCTGAAGACTTTGCTTGATTGTTTGAAATCATTAAACTCAGGAAGTACTGGACTGATTTGAAAAATTATTTGAGTGTAAGATAGTCGATTAATTAAGGAAGCTAACACTATATAATTAAGCTTTTCACAGTAAACGACTTACGTACTTTTGCAATGCGCAAAGCAGAAGCCGCAAGCTTATGTCGGTTCCTACTTTATCTATTATTTACAACGCAACTTTTTTATAACTATGTATATTCTTCTTCTTCCTGCATTTATCCCACTCTAAGTGGGGTCTGGGCAACAGTTTATAAACATGTTGTCACATGATTTGGATGAGTATGTTACGACCGGCCGCCTGCCTGACATCAACTTACCTTAGTCGCCTTTTACGACACCTCAGTAAGAAATGAGGTTGGTATATTCTACTCAGTCGGATAACACACGGTGGGTCTGCTTACCTTAGTCGCCTTTTACGACACCTCGGTAAGAAATGAGGGTGGTACTATTCTATTCAGACGGATACCACACGGCGTAACACTACAAATTGCATACATGTTCAAAATATTATGTCACGCGGGCTACATCCCTAATTGTAGATCGACTAACCTTGACGTGATGCTACCCTCATAACGAGATGCTATTCTCCTTTATTAATAGCGTCCTTTATTAATAAAACTGACATATACTTTGATAAGAAAATATTATGTTTCCTCGCACTGATTGAAAATGACCTTTTCAAGTTTATAAATTGATACTTTGTAGCTAAAATTGATTGTACTTTATGTTATTATTGTATAAATACGTAGAACCTTGTAGAAGTGTGAGTAAAATACGCAGTTAAGTCAACAACATGTTTATAACATGTTGTGCTGACCCTACTTAGAGTGGCTTCTTTTTATGTTATTTGTATATTCCTTATTTGTTGAAAGAAAGAAAAACTTTATTTACAACATATAAAGTTTTTAAAAATTTTAAATATAACAAGATTAATAAAAGCTAAGTACTTGGGAATACCCAAGTACTTAGCTTAGCAAGTACTTGGTAATTTTTTTAAAGACAAAAAAATATATAAAAAAATAATAAAAAAAAAGAAGCCGCCATTGACATGTGGAATTCGAACCCGGATTTTGAACATTTTCGGTCCGCGCGCAACCCATCGGCTATCGCAACATTAAGTTTGACAGCTAAAAATCCTCAGCTTTCAATTCTACATTAAACCATATTTTTAATGCCCATAAACAGGGATAAAACGATTTTTTTTGTATAAAACCTAGTTTGGTCGATTTTTTCCCCCAAAACTCCTACATGCTGAATTTTATGAAAATCATCGGTGCCGTTTCTCATTTAAATATTAAATATGAGTTAACCATAAGAGATAGAGACATGCTATCGCAGACTTTTTTGTAGTATTTTTGGAGATCTACAATTCTATAATACATTACTTTGCTGTATCTCTGCGGGCAAGTTTTTTACAACAGCGCGACCTCTTCAATACAATTTTTGTAAAACCATAATGAACTATGAACTAAACTTTCCGGAAAAATTACATAAGCTTTTATTAAAACCGTACGTAAATTCGTTCAGTAGTTTTGTCAAAATCGATGACATACGGACAGACAGGTTTTGGGGACTTTATTTTATAATATAGATAGACAAGATTAACAAAAGCTAATATGTTAGTATTTCATTTGAGGCTTAGTTTTAAGTTCGCGAGTACCCAAGTGGCGCCTGCGGTTTCGTATGTACTTGATTATATAATTTCCTTACAATGACGCACGGACTCTCGGATGATTCAGCAGAATGGATTCCGTAGTACGTCTGTATATTTATCTTAATATAATTTGCTTAAACTAATATTAGTTTGTCCACAACATGACTAAGAATCGTCAATTGTAAACTAATTAATAAAATTCCTCTAAGTACCTTTTATTAGCTATACCCACGACTTAGTTCACGTTAAATTAAGTGTTTAAATACTCTAAATTATGTAGCACGTGTTTATTTCCTATTTACGAAAGAAAAACGAGATTTTTTTATTCTATGTATTACCCCGGTGTGCTTTAATTGAGAAAAAATTTCAAAAGTAATAATATATGGGATATATGGGACACTAACACACACGGTCGTCCGTCCCCAAAGTAACTTAATACTTGTTTTATGGGTGACAGACAACTGGTGAATATATACTTATATATTTTTAAATACATACTTAAATACAAATATACACCCAGGCTCAAAGACCAACAAATTCATTTATAGAAAATGTTTGCCCTCGGCGGGAATCGAACCCGCGACCCGCGGAGCCGAAGGCACGATCACTACCCACTACGCCAACGGGCCAGTCAACGTCAAAAAATAATGAAATTGTTTTGCGATTATATAATCCGCGATTAAATAAAATAGAAAATATAAACGGAATTAATAAAAACGGATTGTCCACTCTACATTTAGCATTATATATATTTTCTATTTTACTTAATCGCGGATTATAATAATTTTAATATTACTTTTGTATTATGGATCTCTGCAAAGTAACGTCTAATTCTAAAAATTACAAAATCAGCTTTGAAAGAGTGAAATACTCGTACAGTGTTGTGGCCAAGTAACACTGACTCACTTTGAAATGTACTATGCATTCAAAAGTCAAATTTTTTTTGCAATAATTCTCGATTTAATAATTATATCTATCCGCAAAGTAACGCCTAATTCTATAAATAACTTATTGCATTATTGATAGCACTTAAAGAGGTATTTACCGCGGATATCACTAGCAATACGTATATTCAATTGATAACTTTCTATACCCTATCATCATCTACCTGCCCCTATCCCACTCTAAGTGGGGTCGGCACAACATGTTATAAACATGCTGTCACATGAATTGGCTGTGTTTTTACGACCGGCCGCCTGCCTGACGTCAACTTACCTCTGTCGTATTTTACGATACCTCGGTAGGAAAGAGGGTGGTCTATTCTACTAAATCGGATACCACACGGTGAGTCAACTTACCTTAGTCGCCTTTTACGACACCTCGGTAAGAAATGAGGTCGGTCTATTCTACGCAGCCGGGTACCACACGGCGGGTCGACTTACCTTAGTCGCCTTTTACGACACCTCGGTAGGAAATGAGGTTGGTACTATTCTAATCAGCCGGATACCACACGGCGTAACTTTCTATACGTAACTTCTAAAAAATGTGGCGATAATTAGCATAAAAATCTATTTAGTATTAATCCCTTACTTAAATACCTTCGTTAACTGTCATTTTTCACGCCCATCGGTAAGATACTGTAAGCAATATAGTCTAAAGGAATATATCAGGAGTTATCCCAAAATAAAAACTAACGCGCGGAAAATAATCAAGTTCGGGTCTCACTCAAGTCATAATCAAATCAAGTCAAAATAATCTTTATTTAAATAACCTCTTTCAAGCACTTTTGAATCAAGGATCAATATGATTAATGAAGCTACAACTGGCTCGGAATATTGCTCTTAGCGAGAAGAACAGAAAGAAACTGTCAATCTTTTAAAAAATTTCAATTTAACCTTATTAAACCGCAATCTTGTATGAAGCTGAATTTTCACATCCAATTTTTATCATCCAAATAATCTTGAATTTTGTAATATGCTTTATGCATAAGAATATTTCTTATACTTAACTTAAATCTTTCTGTAGACTGGTCTAGTATGGATTTCAATAATATGCACAACAATGCCTACACAACGGGGCTTGACCCTATATGTATTTAAATTATTGTGCTTACAAACAAACCGATTGTGTAAATTCTGGTTCAAACTTATAAATAGTATGCTTATAATTAATTACAGATAATATTGGCGGACGGTAATTTATCATTTTAAAATAATTGAATTTATATATATCAAATGTAATAAACACTTTTGCTATTCAACACTAGATAGCGCTGTATTTTGTTTTGTTTGTCCGTAAATAAAATAAATTACATATGTACAGCCAAATTGGGTAACTTTGAATGACTTTTTCAGATTTTTCAAAATATAAAAAAATAGGATGACCTTATTTAAGTTTTTGATGAATAATGAGTGTTCTTTTATACCGAGTTTTAGAATAACTAACTGTATTACTAAGTAACTAGAAAGGAAATGGAAAAAAAATATGCTTTTGTGCGTGTTCAAAGTTACCTTGAGTTTTGGGTAACTTTGAACCGAATTATTTCGAAAAATAAAAATCATTAAATTCACAGAATTTTCGTATCATGGGTAAAATTATACTTATGTTCTGAATGAATGAAAGATAGATCTGTCAAATAAAGTCAACTTGTCATACTTAACAGCCAACCGTTTACTTAAAATTGCCATTTACTAAATATTAGCAACATATGGGTAGATCTTTTTTTGTAACGAATACATATTTATTTGTAATTGTAAATATTAATTAAAAATAAAACCTAAATAACAAATTCTATAATCAATTACCATTCAAATGAGATCAAAACATTAATGGTTGTCAAGATAATTTGAAAAATAATTCACCCCATTCCATGAACGAGATGTCATCTTCAATGTACATTTTATCATTTTAAAATAGAAACATATTTAACTAAAAATAGGGGTGGTCCACAAATTCACCGGTCAATGGATATAAAACGATGCAAAATCGGGAAATTATATGAAAAAGTATCATTTCAATGTACAATTGATCATTAGAAACCGAAAAGTATGTGTGTTACACACCCTTCTGTAATAAAATCGGAAATTTAACTCACATACTTTTCACTCCAAAAAGACCGCGAACAGAAAATTTTGAAAAAGTGTCAGAATTTGTTTAAAAACTATAAATTTTAAATGACATTTGGCAACTAGAACACTTATTATTTCCATTTCACTCAGTTATCAGTTTTAAATCAGGTTACAAATATTTAAAAAAAAAATAAGAATTAGTTTAGTCGTTTTATTCAATGTTACCCGAAAATTCAAAGTTACCCAATTTGACTACTTAACTTAAATCTTTCTGTAGACTGGTATAGTATGGATTTCAATAATATGCACAACAGTGCCTCGCAGCGGGGCTTGACCCTATATGTATTTAAATTATTGTGCTTACAAACAAACCGATTGTGTAAATTCTGGTTCAAACTTATAAATAGTATGCTTATAATTAATTACAGATAATATTGGCGGACGGTAATTTATCATTTTAAAATAATTGAATTTATATATATCAAATGTAATAAACACTTTTGCTATTTAACACTAGATGGCGCTGTATTTTGTTTTGTTTGTAGTTAGTGATGCATAAATTATAGCCTACAAATTTTGTAATCTTTTATAGAAGTGCAGAAATGACGAGTTCAGTTCTTTTATTACATCGCAAAAGAAAATTTCTTAACGCACTTATATGATTTGTGAATTGTGACATAACAACACGTGTATTTATGCAAAATTATATAGAATTTCAAAATAAATCATAAGTTTTGAGTAGAATTTTAAGTAAAATTTATTTTAAATTAAATTCAATCCTCACCAGATTCTTATCGACCTTTTTATCTTCAAAATGCGATCTAAGATGTATCAGATAAATTCTGTTTTGTGTTTGAATCATAAGATGATGCTAAGTTGTATTTAAGGCAAAATCTGATTAAATGATAAGGAATTATTCTCGGCTATCCAATACGTTGATCTTGAGTTATGCTTCTAGCTTAAAATGGAGGGTTTTATGCAATCATACATTGTACATAAATATATAAAGAGTTATAGAACGATAGGTGATATATAATAGACAAAGTAGGAACCGACATAAGCTTGCGGCTCCTACTTTGCGCCTTGCAAAGGTACGAAATTTGTTTGTGGATATAAGATTCTATAATAAAATGCAAAATACTTCTTTATTTTCAATTAAAGTCAATATACTGCCAGCAGAATGAGCAACACACCTTGTCGTTAATAACCAGTAAGAACTTCTTACGTTTTGAGTTCTACCTAAAAATGTCTCAGTTTTAAATAACGCCATACTTACAAAGATTATCTGATAACCTTTCGCCTCCTAGCAGCCAGGCGACGTAACGGCTATAAATATTAGTCTTTTAGCTTCAATTCCGTTTGAATTCATCAGAACAATAACTAGGGATAAGTTATTTTAGACGGTTTTGCAAAAGTAAGTCTGGATATTCTTTCCCCCCGAGGCGTTCGATGCATCTGGTGCTCCCGATGCATCATCTAGCGAAGAAGGGGTCACTTTTAGCGAAGCTCTGACCTAGAGGTGGCGTACTCTGTGGTTCAGAGTTGCTGCTGGCGGGGATGGGGGTAATGCCACCAGCAGCGTGGTGGAGCACACAGGTTATTTAAGTCGGCGCGAGTTCGATCGATTCTTGAGTAATGCTGTTATAGAAACGTGTATTTAAAACCTACGAATGATTTTCGGACTTTATGAAGACCTAACATACGCCGTGTGGTATATGGCTGAATAGAATAGTACCACCCTCATTACTTACCGAGGTGTCGTAAAAGGCGACTAAGGTAAGTCGACCCGCCGTGTCGTATCCAGCTGAGTAGAATAGACCAACCTCTTTCTTACCTAGGTGTCGTAAAAGGCGACTAAGGTAAGTCGACCCGCCGTGTCGTATCCAGCTGAGTAGAATAGACAAACCTCTTTCTTACCTATTATAATATTATAAAGTATATTATTGTAAATATATTGTAAAGCTATGGTCACATACTGGCCCCTTGGAACAGTGGGTAGTGACCCTGCCTTCAGCTCTGCGGGTCGCGGGTTCGTATCCCGCCGAGGGCTAACATTTTCTATAAATGGATTTGTTGGTCTTTGAGCCTGGGTGTATATTTGTATTTAAGTATATATTTAAAAAATATATAATTATATATTCACCAGTTGTCTGTCACCCATAACACAAGTAATGAGTTACTTTGGGGAGGGACGTCTTTGTGTGTAAGTGTCCCATATATTTATTCATATATTTTTATTTACATACGTGACTGCAGCAAGTACTCGGTTTAATAACCACCTTCTGGATTTTCCTGCTAATTACTCATAGACTGATAAACCAATGTCCCTAACATTTAACGCTTATTGTTAACATAAACTCTATTAACGTTAAATGTTTATTGATCATTATTAACCACGTTGTATACTAGGACAGACGTGGTACATTATTTTACAAATATCATTAGATTTTTAATAATCGATTAGGTTAACAGATTTTAGACTCAAGTTAGACTAAAGCAATATTGGTGTTGATAAACTGGTTACAAATATTCGATGAAACGTGATTGAAACGTGTTGTGGACGTGTGTTTTATAATGGTATATGTGGACACTATACGGCTGAGTGTAGAAGGAATAAAGAAAATGTCGAATATATCAAGGAGTAGCGTTCAGGTAATTTTAATTTATTTCAATACTAAACCGTAAAACAGTAATAAAGTCTTTTGATAACCACAAAAAAGGTTAAAATAGGTTAAAAGCTAGATATATACTGTCGTGGACTTTTATTTAGAACTTTTAGAGAGGAACAATTTTGTAATACATATTTTTGATTACCGTTAACATAGCGCACGCAAGAAAAGCTTTAAACTTTGCCGTTGTCGTACTAATTTCTATCTGCTCCTTTCCTATTCATCTTAGCGTGATGTTATAATCCGATAAATGGACGATCTTACACTGAAAGAATATTTCAAATCGGTCCAGTAGTTCCTGAGATTAGCGCGTTCAAATAATCAATCAATCAAACACAAACTCTTCAGCTTTATATATTAGTATAGATATTGTCTTAAGAAAGATTGCTGTGTGGTATCCGGTTGAGTAGAATAGACCACCCTTATTTCATAGCGAGGTGTCGTAAAAGGCGACTAAGGTAAGTTGACCCGCTGTGTGGTATTCGGCTGAGTAGAATAGATCAACCTCATATCTTACCGAGGTGTCGTAAAAGGCGACTAAGGTAATTTGATGTTAGGCAGGCGGTGGGTTGTAAAATACAGAGCCAAAGCATGTGACAACATATTTAAAACATGTTATTTCGACATCTACTTAGAGTGGGATAAATGCAGGAGAATGAAAGATGATGCTTAATATGAAAGAAAATATAAGTTATATTTGATATAAAGTTATATTAAATATAAGTTAAATATATTTCTTATATGATGCGCATGTAGTCGCAGATAAACCTTATATAATCGACCATTAAAAGCATGATTGATTGATATTATCGACGGAGATTTCGTTTCTTGGTAAATTAGGTTTCCCGTGAAACAGTCACAAGTTATCAGGAAAAATAAAGGTGGATTTTACAAGATATGTAATCGGTTATTCATACGAAAAACTTGATTTGTCATTTGCGATAAAAACATTCAAATTCCAACTGGATATAATATCTTTAATATTTAAATAAGTTAATCTTGTATGTGTATACATATATATATATATATATATATATATATATATATATATATATATATATACCGGGGCTCTTATCCCCCCCCCCCCCGAATAAAAGCCCCGGTTGGGTTCGAAACTAGTCGGGCTAACCCGATAGAATAAGACATGAGTATAGCCGGTTCTATACATTAACTATGAATACTACTCACGATAGTTTAAATTAAAAAAAAACCTCAAAAATTACAGTATTTCTCTACTCCGTATTGAATGTTATTATAAATACAAACCTTCCTCTTGAATGACTCTATCTATTAAAAAAAACCGCATCAAAATCTGTTGCGTAGTTTTAAAGTTTTATGCATACATAGGGATATATGGACAAACAAAGAATGCGACTTTGTTTTATAATATGTAGTGATAAGATTAACTCATTTAAATCATCATTCTCCTGCTCTTATCCCACTCTAAGTGGGATCGGCACAACATGTTAGGGGTGCCAAAGTGGTCGGCCTCCTCGTGGCGCACCCTGGGCAAGCTTAGTCTTGGCGAACGGACCACTGTGGGGTGGCCAATCCAGTTGTCCCTCTGATTAGCAGAGGGCAATCTGGACGGGCCGGGGACCCCGGGGGGGTTAAGGGTGGAGTCTCTAATGAGCGACGGGTTCAGCTGGGCTTACTTTAAGTCTGGCTGGACATGGTCTTTGGCCACCGTCGGCAAAACCCGTAAGCCCAGCAATGGGAACGAGGACCTTCGGGTTGCGAGGAAGAAAACCTCTATAAAAAATTACCCGGTGGGGGCGGAAACGCCCACCAAGGCGCTGGGGTCCCTACTTGGGGCGCGGTCTCTCCTTGTCCACTGTATCATGAATCATCGGTAGGCAGGGAGCAATTGCGGGCAGCGATGGCCTCCTTCTGCTCTGCGGAGGGAGGCAGCGGAGCGGTTCCAGGAACTCTTGTTCTGGATCCAATCTGCTGCTGGTGAGTCCAAGTGGTAGCGACTTGCCTAAGCCCATCGACTGCTGCCCTGTCAGGGGACCTTCGGACGTTCCGAACGGGGTATATCGGACGTCTGGCTTACAGGTCTCCGAGGCGGTCGGTGCATCTGGTGCTCCCGATGTTCGATGGTTAGCGGAGGGGGGCTTTCGAGGCGCCCCTACCTAGAGAAGGTGTTTGTTCTCTGGGATCAGAGCTGTCGGCGGGATGGGGGCAATATGTACAATGATACCCTGTCCTTGCCATCGGCAGCGTGGTGGAGCACACAGGTCGTTTTAGTCGGTGCGAGTCCGAGATAACCGCCGCCTGTCCCCGTCGGGCGGCGGTACCCATAAGGGGTTAAAAAAAAACATGTTACAAACATGTTGTCATATGATTTGGCTACGTATTTTACGAACGGCCGCCTGCCTGATGTCAACTTACCTTAGTCGCATTTTACGACACCTCGGTAAGAAATGAGGGTGGTACTATTCTATTCAGCCGGATACCACACGGCGAAGATGAGCTCATTAAAATATTAAAGATATATACGTATGGATAGTAGCCAATATAATATTCCATAATAATTCCACATATTCCTTCATACAGTCATAGCCACTTCTTAAATATACAATCTTATTTATCAATAATCTTATCATTTCATGATGTGGGTGCGAAAAAGCCAAGTCCCGTCTTTATTTCTTTATTCGACTACTCAACCCTTAATGGTCTACGGTTGGTTGAGTTCAAATCTCACCATACTGATATTATAAAGGAGAAAGTGTATGAGTGTGTTTGTTTGTATCGCTTTAAGACCCAACGGTTTAAAATGTGTGTACGCATTTTTTGGGTATAGATAAATCTTATCATTACAAATAGGCCACTTTTAAATACGCGAAAATTAATAGCCGAAAAAAATCTCGACTATTTATAACTGTAGCTTACATTTAAATCTATTCTAATTATAAATCTGCTTGTATAAAGCTTTCAAAACTGATCTGCTGAACTCAACAATATCAATGTAATTTCTTACAATTGAAGCCACTGAGCCAAAATTAAACTCAAAATAAGAATTTCCATCTTATTATTTCAAAATAATCAAAATAATCTTTATTCAAATAAACTTGTAAACAAGTGCTTTTGAATCGTCAACTCTACTGCTGGTTCGGAAAGCTGTTCCTACCGAGAAGAGCCAGCAAGAAACTCGGCTATAACTATGACTAATTACAATTGTCATTACTGTATGTAATGTGTTATAGTAGGCTTTCTGGATCAGAGTCTTTTTAACAAAAGTAGTAATGAAAATGCTACCTTTACTATAAATTTAGCATTGCATATTGTCTTCATCTTGTCTTCATCGCTGGACATAGGTGTCTTTATGGGTTCTCTAGATCCACACCTTTTTGAGGTCCAAATTCCTTTTAGTAGAACCTTTTAAGTCGCTTCGATATCAAGTGCGACATTGTATTGCATATATTTTAAAAAATACATATAAAACTACAAAATGTAACGCTTAATTCTATAAATTATAGGTTTTCTCTAAAATAACGCAATGACAATATAATTATACTATTATTTTCGTTTTTTTACTATCACAGTGTGCGGGACTTGGATATTTCACAACCGCACCTTATCAGCTTATCACCAAGATAAGATATAAGCAATCTATTTATTAGTCATAATGAATCAGTAAATATATAGCTTATTAAAATATTTAGCTGATTCTGTCGCGAAAACGGAAGTGTATTACTACTCGTTCTAAATCCATTTTGTAGTGTCGTTTAAAATAGTGTATTTTTAAAGTGTTTTACTTTACAAGTATAAGCTTAGTATCAGAAACATTTTATTATAATAAGTGTACTTAAATTACTGTGTTTAAATCTTGAATTACTTTAGAAACGGTTTAGTGTCCTGACGTGTTATAACTAATAATTTTAAGTGTATTAAAAGGAACTTATCAGTTAAATATCTATAGCTATTTTTAGTGCAAATAACTGTTCTTCTCGATTAGATGCCTTAAAGACATACTAGTGTCTTAATTTGACACGATCTTTAGTGATTTCTCAAACGCTTTGTTCCAATTAGGTTGAAAATGCCGTCATACGTTACGTATGGATCTATGCCGGTAAATACCTGTTCATTATCCATTTCTTTGGAAATTACTATTAATTATTAATATTTTACGTCATCTCATTACTGACCTATTTATTAGGTGCGACATTACGGCTAGCTACGTTAGGTTGATGTCTCAGAAATGACGAGCAATTGCGCGTACAATTAGTGGATGATTATTATTTCAAGGAAGTGAATATGTTATACATTGAAAGCATCGGGGTTAGGTTATTATATTTTTAATAACATTTACATTCCATATTCAAACAAGTTTGTTAACAAAAGCTTTCGAAACGTAAAATCTTTTGCTGGTTAAAATTGCGCAAGCCAGCACGAAAGTGGTTTCTGTTTTTAAAATATATTATATATAAATAAATAAATAATAATAAATATATGGGACACTTACACACACGGTCGTCCGTCCCCAAAGTAAGTAACTTAATACTTGTGTTATGGGTGACAGACAACTGGTGAATATATACTTATATATTTTTAAATACATACTTAAATAAAAATATACACCCAGGCTCAAAGACCAACAAATTCATTTATAGAAAATGTTGGCCCTCGGCGGGAATCGAACCCGCGACCCGCAGAGCTGAAGGCAGGGTCACTACCCACTGCTCCAACGGGCCAGTCATATAGTTATATGCATTGGTTTACTGTGAAGGTATAGACCATATTTAAGTCCACGCGTTTTTACCATTTAAATACTCAAAAGTAATGATGTATCTATAGTATTCTAATAATATTATAAAAACAAAAGTGTGTTTGTAAGTATGGATGTTTGTTACTCTTTCACGGCGAATCCTTTGAACCAATATCAATGAAATTTGACACAAATATTACTAATATACCGGGGTAACATAAAAGCTATAGAAAAGCTGTTAATTCAACAGAAATATCATCTATTTCAAGCTAATACGCGACAACAGTCCACGCGAACGAAGTTGCGGGTAAAAGCTTGTCTGTTATATATATATACAATATGCTAATAAGCATTAGAAATCCTGTTAATTCTACAGAAATAGGACCATTGAAAAGCGCCACTTACTATCAAACTATCACGCGACAACAATTTACGCGAACGAAGTCGCGAGTAAAAGCTAATTATGCTATAATCCCTGTTAAACGAAGCCGCGTGAGAAAGTTGTGAAAGTAGAAGAAACCTTGGAAACATACTAAAACTTATTATTTTTAACGACTTACATTAATAACATGGCGGTATAGCTCGCGTGCAGTCAAAATGTCTGCCAAACTCTTGAACGATAAGGTCAGCGGTCATGGGGAGGGCAAACAAGGGTAACATAAGCTTAACCTTATTGACAATCGATATCCATCGAACCACACTTTTTATTTATTTATTTATTTATTCTCTTTATTTTTAAAACCACTTAATTTCTAATACAAGAAAAAAGTGGAAAAAAAACAAATACAATACAAAACCATTAATCATCTTCCTGCCCTTAACCCACTCTAAGTGGGGTCGGCACATCCTGTTATAAACATGCTGTCACATGATTTGGCTGCGTTTTTACGACCGGCCGCCTGCCTGCCGTCAACTTACCTTAGTCGTATTTTACGACACCTCGGTAAGAAAGAGGGTGGTGTATTCTACTAAACCGAATACTACACGGTGGTTTAACTTATCTTAGTCGCCTTTTATGACACCTCGTTAAGAAAGAGTGTGGTCTATTTTACTAAACCAAATGCCACACGGCATATTACAAGTAGAGTGTATTATCCATTTTCATTTCATAATCGCTTTTTAAGATACCTCGGTAAGAAATGGGGGATGTCTAGTATACTCAGCCGGATACCACACAGAGGCTCCTATGTCACATACATAAATTTTTATATTAAATTTTTTTATTAATTATGTAGTTAAGAAATTTAAATGACAGGTTTAACAAAAAATATTTTGCTTTCTCGTTAAATTAGGCATTGAAATCTAGCACTGCATTAAAAAGGCCGGAGCGAAAGGGTCACTAAAAGGAAAGGGACATCAGTGTCCAGTCCATTTTCGCAATGCCTCCACTATACAATCCAAATGCCCCACTGTGGGCGTGGGTTCCACGTTGAGAGACTGCATAAGAGTGTGTTAACTTAGCAAGGCTAAACTGTTGCTGTTCTATATTTGTTGCAGAGGAGGGATGTTGAGCAGCAACTCACAAAACAGAATAATCACACGACGCACAGATTATGGTGGTTCCTGGGAATGGATCTGCCTTTACTTTTAATTGGTAAGTTATTGAAACCAGATTGTATTTAATTTATTCTTCTTTTAGCGCGATAGGCGGTATTTTTGCGTCATACGTTAATACACAGAGTTAGCATGTAAATGTCGCAAGTTTTCCAATATTGATTATGTATTGATTTTTAGGCCTAGACTTTTGTATTTATAGTACTAGAATGATTTATAGAATTAGGCGTTACTTTGCGAAGATCCATAATACAAAAGTAATAATAAAATTATTTTGCCATAATCCGCGAAGAAGTAAAATAGAAAATATATATAATGCTAAATGTAGAGTGGACAATCGGTCAAATCGCAAATGCTTTGCGATTTTGGTCGTGGAGTCTATCTCCTGATGATGCTTCGGTTGCGGGGCGAAACGATTGTTGAGTTTGTGATAGTGAATGTATATAGTGCTTGTGTATTGTGGTGTACGGTGGTGGAGGTTTGTGCTTGTGTTTTTACGAATCCTGCATGTATCAGGTATGATAACCGATCACCATCCACTTGCCTTTATTCCACTCTAAGCAGGGTCGCCACAACATGTTGCCACATTATTTGGCTACTTATTATACGACCGGCTAGCTCTTGACGTCAAGTTACACCGTAGTAAGATATTTTGTCTATGCCACTCAACCAGATACCACACGGCTAGAGTCAATATATGTAATACCAAATATTTTCTTTTGCTTGTTAGCTCATCGTATCATAAAAGTAACGGCCACTATCCCACTGCTGGGCATAGGCCTCCTCTCTCCTTTTTATGAGAGGTTTGGAGCTAAGACCACGCTGCTCCAATGCGGATTGGTAGGTTACTCATATCCCCAGAATTCGCTAGAGATATGCAGGCGATCTTCGGATTGGAATAATTGGAAATTCGAAATATCAATTACATACGTAAATTTTAACAGAAAAACTCATTGGTGCCTGCCCGGGTTTGAACTCGTGACCTGTCGAAAGAGTCGCACGGTCTTACCAATTAGCTTTCACAGCTTAATCGTATCGTATCATGTGTAAATAATAAACAAAAAACTATTTTTATATATAAATTATTTATATTCTCCAAATAATAATTATTTATATTCTCCAAATAATATTCTTGAAAGCTAAATATTCTTTATTTTTGGACTAATCTATGTTGTCTATTTGCACAGATTATATTGAGTATATTGGCATTAATTAATTCCCTCATTATATGTTGTCTATGAATACACTTCGTATCGCATTTCTTTGTGTTGATTCGCGTGTCAATGACCTTATGACATTTGTCTACTGTAAGATAGGTGTATCGACCTTTACTGGGAGGTCGTGAGTTCGATTCTCATGCAGTAAATACTCAATTCTATAAATACTTTTGTAATTTATAATTATACCTGTATAACTGAGATATGATATGATTAACCGTGTGGTATCCGGTTGAGTAGAATAGACCACTCTCTTTTCTTACCGAGGTGTCGTAAAAGGCGACTAAGTTGACGTCAAGCAATTAGCAAAGACCCAATTTAGAGTGGAATAAGTGCAGGAGAATGATAATCTTTATTTGTACTAGTAATACATTCATGTAAAAGCTTTAAAACTCTTACTCACATATTTAACGATTCCAAAATTTGGCGGCATACAAAGAAAAAGATAAAAATTATTTACTTACAACATACTGGATCAATAGTTTATGACAAAAATTTTAAATATACGAAATAAACTAATATATACTACAATAATAACTAAACGTTTATTAAAGGATTAATTACAAGCTAATAATAAAAATATATTTCTAATTTCAATGATATAATTTAATAATATTAACATTACTATTATAATATATTTGCAAAATTTGGCGGCACACTTTTGAAATTTGGCGGCACACAAAAGTGCCGCGGCACAGTGGTTGAGAATCACTGCTATACTAATATATAAAGCTCAAAGATTGTTAGTTTGATTGTTTCAACGCGCTAATCTCAGGAACTACTGGACTGATATGAAAAATTATTTGAGTGTAAGATAGTCCATTTATCGAGGAAGGCTATAGGCTTTATAACATCAATAAGATGAATAGGAGAGGAGCAGCAATAAAAAATATTGCGAAAACGGCAAAATTTAAAGCTTTCCTTGCGTGCACTAAGTAAACGGTGAAAGTTATTCAAAAATCATGTATTACAAAATTGTTCTCCTCTTAATATATTTGCAATAAAACATAAGAATATTATGCGCTGACGCTTTATTCGATATGTATCAGACTATATGTGACATTGACAAATGAGTAATCTTGACATATTTTGTTCCACAACAAAGTATGCAAAACCACAGACAAGATATATATAACATACCTTCCCCTTTAGTAAGCTTAACTAATATAATGCAAAATCCAAAACAATCAATATAAATCAATCAATCAATATAATCAAAATATTACATAATAATGATATTGATTATATAACTAATGTTTATCTTTAGAAACAGAAGGCCTCTGATACGGAAATTTGGAATGTATCTTATTTTTATTTCTTGTTTTCCCAATACTTTCTGAAGTTGCCGGTATCCCTAACATTTCAGCCCATTTCTCAGCATCTGGTATTTCTATAATTATTTCAGATTCTTGACTACTTTCCTCCCTTCTTTCTTCAACTTCATTGTCTACACTTTCAGAGACCTGAACAGGTGTTTGCACCCTTACCATCCTGTCTTCTTCTGGCTGAGATGATTGAGCTTTCTTTTTAATTAATTGATTGATGTGCCGTTTGACTATCGTACCATCATTGGTCTCAATTCTGTAACTTGACGGGCCTTCTTTTTCAATAATCTTTCCTGCTAGCCATCTTGGGCCCACATTACTATAATTTCTGTACATAACATGTTCATCAACCTGCCTTACTTTATTTTGATTATTGTTACTAATTTGTTCTTCCACTTTCTTATACTGTCGATTATCAGGATGTAGTGTATCTAGTAAAGTGCGGAGACGCCTCTTCATTAATAATTCAGCAGGACTCTTATTAGTTGTTGTACACGGCGTGCTTCTGAGTGCCAATAACAAATTAGGAATTCTCACATCCCACATTAAATCATCCATCTTCCGCAGTTTATCTTTAATCGTTTGTACCATCCTTTCTGCTAATCCGTTAGTAGCTGGGTGGTATGGTGCCGTGGTTATATGTCGAATATTGTTAGCTTTTAGGAAAGCACCCATTTCATTTGATACAAACGATGTACCATTATCTGACACTATCGTCTCGCATAACCCATGTGTGGAAAATGTTGATCTCAGAAACCTAATCACTGTTGCTGATGTTGTGTTATTAACCATAAAAAGTTCAGGCCACCTAGAATATGAGTCCACGATAATCAAAAAATATTTATTATAGAACGGCCCCGCAAAATCTATGTGGAGTCTGGACCATGGCCTTGTTGGTGTAATCCATTCATAATTGGTTTTTGGGGGCATGTGTCGGTTTTCAAGACACTTTTGGCAATTACTGATTAGTAACTCTATGTCCTCATTTAGATGTGGCCACCAGACGTAGCTTCGAGCCACTGCTTTGGTTTGTACCATTCCTGTGTGTGCCTTATGTAAAAGTTTTAAAACATGTTGTCTGAGTGAGCTTGGTACCACTACACGGCAGCCTAGGAGTATACAGTCATCCTGTAGAGATAGTTCCAAACGATGTAGCCAGAAAGGCCGTATATCTACATTCGTAACTTTTGCGGGCCAACCGCGTTGTATATAATACACAACTTGTGACAAAATCTTGTCTCGCTTCGTCTCTGATACAATGTGCTCTATGTCATACGGAAAGTCTTCAGGGGTTTCAGCCATTAAAAGGACTTCATTCAGTGTTTGTTCGAATGGTTCTGGAACAGGTTGCGGCCATCTACTCAAGCTGTCAGCATTTCCAATATCAGCTCCAGGTTTGTACATGATTTCATAACTATGTGATGTTAGTGCAATAGCAATTCTAGTCAAGCGAGGTGATAACATGTTCGGCATCGGTTTTTTAGGATTAAATATGCCTAGTAAAGGTTTGTGATCTGTGATTACCCGAAAATGTCTCGCCATAAGGTAATTATGAAACTTGGTGATACCAAACATAATCGCCGTGGCCTCTTTATCAAGTTGAGAGTAACGCCGTTCATACGAATGCAACGTTCTAGATGCCATCGCTATTGGTCGTTCTTGACCATTTTCCATTTTGTGAGACAATACTGCACCCACCCCATACTCTGAGCTGTCACAGGTAAGTATCAAAGGTTTATTCGCGTCGTAATGTACCAAGGTCAAGTCAAATGTAAGTAGACGTTTTGCAGTTTCAAATGCCTTTTGCTCCAGTTCACCCCATTTCCAAGTATGAGACGTATCTAATAAACGATGTAATGGCTCTAATATCGTCGCTTTATGCAGGACAAATCGCTCATAAAAATTATATAGACCAAGAAAAGCTTGAAGTTCCTTCTTATTTTTAGGTTCAGGAGTATTAACGATGGATTCCACCTTACTTGGAGCTGGATGTATGCCTTCAGTATCTATAACAAATCCTAAGAATTCCACTTTCTCTTTAGCGAATTTACATTTATTTTTGTTTAATCTTAATCCAGCCGTCTCAACTCTTTCCAAAACAACGTCTAACCTCTCGTACATTTGTGACATACTGCATCCGCCAATAATAATATCGTCAATTAATACTGCCACTCCTGGTATGCCCGCTAGAAGAGAAGTCATCAATCGCTGGAATATTCCAGGACAAGCTTTTACTCCAAAAGCTAGCCTGTGAACACTATATAGGCCCTTACAGGTATTTAACGTGAGAAGCTTGGATGTACTGTCATCCACAATCACCTGTGTGTAAGCGCGATCCAAATCCAATGTCGTGAAAAATTTGCTTCCAGCCACAGTTGCAAAGACTTCATTCGCCGTCGGCATTGGATAAGTATCCGACTCTGACGCTTCATTGACTGTACTGCGATAATCTCCACACAATCTAATTTCACCCGTCTTTTTTAGTATAGGCACTACAGGTGTTGCCCATTCTGAAAAACTGATCGGACGCAGGACTCCTTCACGCTCTAGTCGGTCTATCTCCTTCTCGACTCTTTCTTTAATTGCGTATGGTACCGGTCGAGCCTTAAGGAATTTTGGATTAACTCCTGGTTTCGTATGTATCGCCACTGGATGACCACGGTAAGTACCGAGTCCGTCCCTAAATACTTCTTTGTGATTTGATATGATTTTGTTCATTTCCAATAGTTCTGCATTAGCAATATAGTTGATATTCATCGTGATATTGAGAGGGCCAAGCCAGTCACGACCAAGAAGATTTGGTCCATTACCTTTTGCGACTATGACTTTCAAATTGTTCTCAATAGTCTTATATCGAACTGGTAATGTAGTCTGGCCAATTATTTCTACCGGAGTTTCATTCCACGTGCGTAGGGACAATGATACTTGTTGTAGCGAGTCCCTTGGTAGACGTGTACGAAGAACTTTCCAAGTACTCTCGTTGATCAAAGAGAAACTAGCCCCCGTATCTACTTGCATGCAAACGGGTACATCTACCAACGACACGTCTATCTCGTACGGCGGAAATCGGCCTACGCTGTGTATACTATAAATACCGTTCAAATAGTCCACATCACCGTCTTCTGTCCAGTTAATGTCCTTCTTAACAGTCTTTTTCTTTTTTATGCAAACCTTTTCAATATGCCCCTTTTTCTTGCAATATCGACATATAGCATTAACGAAACGACACTCTCCTGCATGACGACTACCACAACGATAACATAAACGTGTAAAATTTGTTGAATGTACGGCATTAACATCCATTGGTTCCGAGGCGTCTGCTCCGGGTAACTGAACGTGCGGAAGTGTTTGAGCCACGACGGTACTAGAACTCGCGGCTTCTTGAATCATGCGAACGTCACGCCCCGCACTTTCAGATGCCAACATCGCATCCACTACATCTTGGTATCGTAAATTATCTCGTTTCAAAAGTTCATATTGTAACCTGCTGTCACACATGCCGCATACCAATCTGTCGCGTAACATTCTCTCTAAATCCATGAAATTACACCCAGAACTCAGTTTTCTTAGATCCGCTATATAGTTTGACACCGGTTCGTTACGTCTTTGATCACGTTTGTAAAATTTAAACGATATCGATATCTCGTTAGGTTTCGGGCTGTAATGTTTTCCTAATACTATTTCTATTTCACTGAAAGTCACTTCATTTGCCTTCCTTGGAGTAATTAATGCAAGTAAAGTCTCATACACTCGCGAACCGCATACTGTAAAAAAGTTAGCACGTTTCACTGTATCCACAACAACGCCATTAGCCTCAAAACAAAACTTCAATCGTTCTATATAGTTGTCCCAACTCGCCGTATCTGGATTGAATTCGTCAAACGTTATTGCTTTTTTATCCATATTAAACACTTTTACCAAACGTCGCCATTAATATATTTGCAATAAAACATAAGAATATTATGCGCTGACGCTTTATTCGATATGTATCAGACTATATGTGACATTGACAAATGAGTAATCTTGACATATTTTGTTCCACAACAAAGTATGCAAAACCACAGACAAGATATATATAACACCTCTAAAAGTTGTAATTAAAAGTCCGCCACAGCATATGTCTAGCTTTTAAGGTAAACCCACTTTAATTATTTTTGTGGTTATTAAAATACTATATTACGGTTTTAATCTATCCACGCGGGCGGAGCTGCTGGCAATTGCTAGTGATTTTATAAAATGGTGGATTATAAAAAAAACTAAGTCTATTATTACTTTTGCACTTAAAAAGGTCTTTCTCGATCGCTTGACACGGCGCCATCTTTTTTTAATGTGACGCTATTATGTAATACTAAAATAAAATTAGTTGTATGTAGGTTAATAGTCCATAAATTATGTATACGCTTGTCGATTATTAAACGAAGATTATAGCTTGGTAGAAAAACTATATTAAGATAGTTCATCTGCTGTATCGATTAAAATATCGATTTAACGGCATAATTACCCCCAGCCGCTCGGACATTTTAATCAGGCGCCATATCGATGAAACGGACACTTAATTACAAGTCCATAACAGTTTATAATTAAATGTTATAATATATTACAATGGAGCACTTTAATTATAATAATAATCGTCCATCATTGTGATTAACGGTGCATTAATGAATACTTAAATTTTATCAATATGGTTTCGTACAACGTAGCTTGTTGCGCCATCTATTGTCATACTAACTTTGATCAATAGCGCCACCTGTTGTTGAGTAGCTTATAACTGTTAATAAAAAGCAAATTGAAGATTATAGAGTAATATTATGATTAAGTTATTTTAATATTGTATGTTATTATGCCATTATATATACTATAATCTATCAAAATAAAAAAAAAAGAAAAATCATCAACATTTTTGGAAAAAATAAACGATTGTATTTTAGGATTGAACTTAGAACTCAGTTTTAGCGGCTTATATAATCTGGAAAATTACTTAGTCTGCTCATATTAATAAGTAAAGCTGCTTTACTTATAATAACTTATAGAATTAGGTGTTATTTTACAGGGATCCCATTATACGAAAGTAATAATATCATTTTCCTACTATTCAAGATAAAAGAAAATATTTGTTATGCTAAAAGTAGAGCTGTTTTCATACCTGATACGGGTAAATATAGATATACCTACATCACCACCATTACACTAACATTGCACACAATCACTACCACAATGTCATCGTTTCGTAACCGAAGCATCATCAGAAAACAGACTCCACAACAAAGTCGCAAAGCTATTTTTCGTGCATGCGTTTTATCTTGCATGCATGTGTAAGATATGAAAACAGATAGTACACTCTATTTTAAAATACCGTTTGACATCTGGTTGAGTAAAATAGATCACCCTCTATCTTACCGAGGGATCGTAAAATACGACTGAGGTAAGTTGACGTCAGACAGGCAGCTGGTCGTAAAAACGCAGCCAAATCATGTGATAGCACGTTTATAACATGTTGTGCCGACCCCACTTAGAGTGGGATATGGGCAGGAAGATGATAATGTTTAAAACATGTGCCAACCCCACTTAAAGTGGGATAAGGGCAGGAGAATGATGAGTACACATAGACTTTAATGACGGATTATAGCTAAAAAATTTAGTATTTTTTGTATTATGTAACGCCGTAATAACAAATTATTGAATGTATCAAGATTGACCCTCGGACTTTGCTTTATATAACATTTCAAGGTCACTAATTTATATTTGCTCTTAAGTGAGTGGACAATTTGCTATTAGCAAGTGAGGGGAATGCATCTATGATGTAACCCGTATTCCTGCATGTCCACGTTAGAATCCACGTGATTTACAATGAGCAACATTATTTTTTTTATCTACAATAATAGCCTTTAATGCTATAGCAGTATGAGCTGTTAATGTGTGTCAAATAAGTGATGTGTTTCAAGGTACGCTGTATAGGTTGATAGTTCCAAACGGATATTATGGAACAAAGTGGAGTAGGACGACTGTCGTAGTATTGCATAATACACTATGGGTATTACATAATATTGCAGTATAGAAGTAATTTTAATGGTCTAAATCTTTGTAATATCCTTACCGCACTAACAAATAAAAAATATTCATAAATTTAGACTAAAAATAAAATAAAGGATCGAATTTTGACATACTTGTAAAGTAGTTTACTTATGCGAGATCTTTTCCTCCAAAATACCTCAGAGCCTAAAGACCAAGATCTTCGAACTGTGCGTGTTGCCTGTAATGATATACGAGTCGGAAACGTGGTCGCAGACTAAAGCCTTATAAGAAAGCCCAGACTACGCCAAAGCCCCAGTCTTTCAGCGGGCGAAGAAATGAGGAGGAGATCCGTAGAAGAGCCAAACCATAGCTCATCACTGAAGCTGAAGTGGCAATGGGTGGCGCACGTAATCAGTTCTTTAACTTCAGTCCCTGAAGACCAAAGTCTTCGAACCAGACATGACATACGGATCCGAAACGTTGCCGCAGACTATGGGCCTCATAAGAAGGCTCATAGTCGTTTAGCTAGCGATGGAGCGAGCTATAACCGGAGAATCTCTACGTGATCGGATAAAAAAGGCGGAGATCCGAAAACAACGAGAGTCACCGATATAGCTCAGACTGAAGTGGCGATGGGCGGCACATACGATGGAGAACCGATGAGCGTTGGGGTCCTAAGGTGCTGGAATGGAGACATCGCACCGGAAAACGCAGCGTCGGTAGAGCCCATATGAGGTGGACCGACTACCTCAAAAGAGTTGCGGGGGTCCGGTGGGTACAAGCGGCGTGCGGAGATTTCTTAAAGAGACCTTTGCAGCAGTGGACGTCCAGTCCAGACCAGTTGAAAAAGAAGAACAAAAAGAAATAAAGTAGTCGTAGTGTTAAAGCATAAATAGACAAGCGAACATGGTGCAACTGATGAAAGAGGCAAAAGTTATTTACGTGTAATTCGGCTGAGTAGAATATACCATCCTCTTTCCCTACCGAGAAAAAGGCACCCTGTAAAAGGTGACTAAGGTAAATTGGACGCTATGACCTTAACGTCCACCAATGTCCTATCGGATAAAGTAGGCCGAAGTATTCCCAAGGAGATTATGTATGGTAGACGGCTGGTTATAAAATTGCCAAATCAAACTACAACATGGTAAATAGGTGCCGAACCCACTTAGAGTGGGATAAAGATGAAAGAATGTTGAATGAAGATAAAATAAACAATGAAAAGCCCAAATATCAGCCATTACGATTTGTGACACTTGCAAAATCTCATCAATCTGATATCCTTTACTGCAAAGACGACAACAAATCACATTTTCAAATCCATTTTTTATACGTCTGGTATGATATTACTTAGTCTTTGTCCGAATGTCATAACTCACAATTGAATCATATTATGTCTGAAGAGATAAAGAGACGTTTCTGGTCGAGAATTTTGACCGCAATCACGCAATTGCGCCATCCTGCCAGTATGACATTGACTTTGAACTGAAAATACCGGAAGCGGGGTTTGGGCGAATAAATTGGCTAACGATGCCTGGCTGTTCTGAACAAGCTTAAATCCACGGTTGCGTTCATCGGGTAAATTTTTTGAGTGTTTTTAAATATCGAAAAAATATCCCCGATGTCAATGACAAGTGTCCGATAGAGCCAAAGATAAATAGAACCTATCGCGTTTAGTATTAAAACTATATAATTCAAAAGTAGTCTTAATTGAAACATACATTGTAGTCCTTATTTCAATACCATCATGTCGTAGCGTGATATCAATCTATGACATCACGCTGCGAACTGTTAAAAAACTAGTGTTTTTTTGCTCATCCTATTTATAAGTCTCTTTATCATCGTTTTTTAGGCGCTATGCTATGCTTTATTGCAATTTGCCGCAAAAGTTTTTTGATAAGGTCGCTTAATTACTGAGAGTATAAATATTTACAAGTACAAATATTTATAGATGCCAAATATTCTTTTGCAAACATATATAACGTTTAATGGACGCTGGGGCATATCAAGCAAACACAAAATTTGTCAAATTGATGTAACCGCTCTCAAATAATCTCTGATCTCATTTAATGGTCGAAGTTAATATTGTGCCCGTAATCCAAGATCTAAATTAAACTTTGATATTTGAAAATATAAAAAAATTTAAAATTATATCCATTATTGCAGATTATTACACCTAAAGTTGTTTGCCAGAGATTGGTCTTAGCGATAAGACCAAGTTTGTACCGTTTGTCAGCGCGTGCAATAAACTATTTAAAATATGTATATTTTTCCATTTAATCTAATAAATTATATTCTGTTTTTGTTTCAGTATTGGTACTAATAGCTCTGTTCGAGTTCGGAGTGATACCACATTACAAGAGCGGGTTCTTCTGCAACGATCCAGCGCTTTCTTTCCCGTTCAGAGGAGACACCGTGTCTATGGAAGTCATAGTGTCTACAATATTACTTCTCCCATTTGCGCTTGTGAGTAACTTAATATGTATACTTATAGTTTCATCATTATTATCAAGTTTATTTTCATAAACATCATCTTTAGTTAAAACTCAATCAATAACATCATTCTTTAATGTAGTTTCATCCGTAAAATAGAAATTATCTATAGTCTTATCTTTGCAAATCCGTATTGTAGCAATACTTTGTATCCAATATCGAAATGGGCAAAATTATTCCTTATAAGCCGGAATAACATATAGGCCACAGAAATCCTTTTCATTCTACAGGAATAGAATGACACTAAAAAGCGCCATCTATTATCAAACTCTCACGGGACATCAGTTCACGCGAAGTCGCGGGTAAAAGCTAGTAATTCGATAATTAATAACACCCATTTCTTACAGATTTTCATCACTGAAATAATCCTGTTCGATTCAACATACACTATTCGCACGAAGCTCAACTATGTATCGCGAAAAACGGCCATACTGTATAGAAACTATATGTATGGATTGTTCTTCAACTTGATGATCGTTGAGGTGATGAAAGGGGTCACGGGCAGCCCGAGGCCTACGTTCTTCGATATCTGCGAACCTGACACTTTGAAGACTTGCAATGGGTAAGTTTATTGTATGAGATCCATACTTGTATATTACTATTTTTTTATACAGGAAAAAACCCCTTATGGGTGGGACAGGCGGCGGTTATGTCGGACTCGCACCGACTAAAACGACCTGTGTGCTCCACCACGCTGCCGATGGCAGTACAGGGTATCGTTGTACACATTGCCCCCATCCCCGACGATAGCTCTGATCCCAGAGAACACCTCCTCCGGGTAGGGACCCATCGAAAGAGAAGCCCACCTCCGCTAACCGGTGCATCGGGAGCACCAGATGCACCGACCGCCTCGGGGACCTGTAAGCCATACGTCCGATATACCCCGTTCGGAACGTCCGAAGGTCTCCTGACAGGGCGGCAGACGATGGGCTTAGGCAAGTCGCTACCACCTGGACTCGCCAGCAGCAGATTGGATCCAGAACAAAAGTTCCCGTTCCCGGAACCGTTCTACCACTCCCCTCCGCAAAGCAGAAGGAGGCCACCGCTGCCCACCGTGTGTGTTATATCACGGTCGACAGGGAGTGACCACGCACCAAGTAGGGACCCCTACGCTGTGGTGGGCGTTTCCGCCTCCACCGGGTAATTTTTAAAGGTTTTATTTAATTTTATAGAGGTTTTCTTCCATGTATTTTCCTAACACTTATTTAATGTATATAATAATGTATATATAATAATTTAATGTATGTAATAGGCTCTCCATGACGTTGTTCCTCCAACGCCTTTCTATTATCGAGAGAATTTCCACCCTTACATCATCGATCTCCCATGAAGGCGCACGGAGCGCTTAGCTTCCTTTTTTTTATTGCGCACAGCAAGGGAATGGAATTCTCTCCCGGCATCAATATTTCCCACTTCATTCGATGTGGGTCTCTTTAAAGCTAGAGTGAATAGGCATCTTCTAGGCAAGCGCGCTCCATCTTAGACTGCATCATCGTTTACCATCAGGCATGATTGCAGTCAAGCGCTCGCCTATTATGCAATAAAAAAAAAAAAAAAATATGATTCCATGGCCTGCTAAAAAAAATTCATGTACTTTTTATCAGTTCTTTGAGTGAACTTACAACGATAGTTTTATACATAATAAATTATTATAAATTAAGTTATGCTACACTGCTATATTAGGGTTCTCTGTAATGGATTGGCTGAACAATATTTTTTTTTGGCTGCTACTGTGTCGAGTTCCTCAAGACAACAATATCTGAGTAGCTTTTTTACAGTATTACACTTATGCTTTATGTTTAAACTTATGGTCTTATAAGAATACGTCGGACCCCTTAGCTAAATTACTATCAAAATTCTATCCCCACAAATGTATTTTAACTGGTACTGGTTTAATTGTCATTGTTTTCATGGTATATTTATATTTAACAATATCTAATTATCTACAGGTCGGAATACGTCAGCACGTTTGAATGTACTTCCACGAGATTTCCAAAATGGTATCAAACCGATTCGTACCACAGTTTTCCTTCGGGACACACGTCTTTGTCGGTGTACTGTGGATTATTCATGGCGGTAAGTTCTCTTAGCTATGCTAATCATCCTTCTACCCTAATCCCACTCTAAGTGGGGTCGGCACAACATTTTATAAACATGCTGTCACATGATTTGGCTGCGTTTTTACGACCGGCCGCCTGCCTGACGACAACTTATCTCTATCGTATTTTACGACATCTCGCTAAGAAAAAGGGTGGTTTATTCTACTAAACCGTATACCACACGATGGGTCAACTTAACTTAGTCGCCTTTTACGCACCTCGGTAAAAATGAGCTCTTAGCTATGCTTATGTGTATTATAAATGCAAAAGTCTGTCTAATCCCCGAATGG
This sequence comes from Morpho achilles, assembly GCA_947086495.1. NCBI lineage: Eukaryota > Metazoa > Arthropoda > Insecta > Lepidoptera > Nymphalidae > Morpho > Morpho achilles. The sequence continues at coordinate 15,305,877 of CAMTZB010000020.1, forward strand.
CTAATCCATAGAAGCAATTTTGATAAAGTATAGTACAAAGGAAGCCAGATATACCGGACTAGCATATAAATTTAAAAAAAATCTCGTTAGTGATGAATGATGAGACCGTGTGACTCTTTCGAGGAGGTCACTCACGGGTTCAAACCCCAGGCCAACCAATGTGATTTTCTCATAAAACTTGTGTCTAATTTACGTTGGTATTTCATCACATGCTATTCAGTCAAGAAAACATAGCGAGGAAATCTGCGTATATCTGGAGAATTCTGGGGATAGTGTATTTCATAATCCGTATTGGAGCAGCGTGATGAATATTAGCGCAAATCCTTTTTATGTCAGGAAAACCCATTATGGGTCGTCACAGCCCGACGGGGATGAGCGGCGGGTATGTCCAACTAGCACCGACTAAAAACCTGACAGTGCTCCACCACGCTGCTGGTGGCGGGGACAGGGTACCGTTTTACACATTGAACGTTGTACACATTGTACACGTTGTACAAATATTAGCTCAAACCCTCTCATAAACGGAGCCACATGGACCAAGCCGATACTTTTGATGAGTAAATTGTTTTAAACATTTCTCTTCCTCCAGTGGTACCTTCAACAACGTGCGTTCGACTGGCGTTGTCGCACCGTGCTCCTGGTGCCCCTCCTGCAGCTGCTGTGCCTCACTTACAGCGCAGTGTGCTCGTTGACCAGGATCACCGACCACCGCCACCACTGGTGGGACGTGCTCACCGGTGCTGGGATCGGCCTTCTAACCCTGCTTTACTCTGTAAGTCCTTGCAATGATAGCATAGTGTATTCACTTTTGAAAAATATGTCCTGCCCATAAAGTTTATCACTTCACAAAATAGTGAAACAATATTTAATATTTAACAACTTCCAAGAAACCGAAATGCTTTTATTGTTTCTGTGAAAAAACTCCGTCAATAAATATCATGCCTAAATTTTGATACCTTTTCTTATCTAAAATAATTTAATCTTCTTAGAATGACAAAAATAGTTGACTTAAATAAGAAAGGATTAAATAATTTATAGAATTAGGTGTTACTTTGCGGAGATAATACAAAAGTGATAATAAAATTATTTAGCCCCGCAACCGAAGCATCATCAGGAGATATACTCCACGACATGTGTCTACATGACATGACATGACATGTGTCTGTTTTCTGTCGGTCTGTGTTGAGAACTAACTAACTATTGAATTAACTAACTATGAATTAAATACATTTAGCATTACATATATTTTCTTTTATCGCAGATTATTACAAAATATGAAATAAAAAATATAGTGGTAGTCCGGCGGTTACACCGTGCGATTCTGTCGAGGAGGTCACGGGCTCAAACCCGGGCAGACACCAATGAGTGTTTCTGTTAAAACTTATGTGTATAATTGATAATTGCAATTTATCACAAGCTTTCGGCTGAAGGAAAACTGGAGATATGTGTAACCTACCAATCCGCATTTTAGCAGCGTGGTAGGTCTTAGCTCCAATCATTCTCTCCCAAAACGGAGAGAAGAGGCCTATTCTCAGCAATGGGAGAGTAACAGGCCGCTACTTATAACAAAATTATATTTTCATTACTTTTTATACTTTAGCTTGTAACACTGTTAAAAATAGGCTTATAACACTGTTAAAAATAGGCTGATACAGAAAGCCTACTATACTATTGAAGATTATTTCGAAGATAAGAATGTGTGGATATAGCTCTCTTTGAACCTGTACAAGACAGTAACGACTTAATGTAAATAGTATTAAGCATTATACTTTTAAAGGAGCAACCGCCAAGTTTCTTGCTGGCTCTTCTCGGTAGGAACAGCTTTCCGAACCAGCAGTAGAGTTGACGATTCAAAAGTACTTGTTTACAAGTTTAGTTGAATAAAGAATATTTTGAATTTGAATACAAATACAGAACATTTTGACTTGATATTCTGTTAACATATACAACGGACGTTTATAAAATTTTGTTAAAACGTATACAAGGGTTACTTTCAGTTTATTTAGTTAAGCCCTAACTCACTTAGTGTACTTAACTAACAAACACGACCCTAATTAAACCCCGCATTGTGTCCAACTTAATTTAGCTCTTTGTGTTTTGAATAAATATTCGACACACGCTAACTAATGTCGTTGACCTCTCAAAATTGGAGAAAACTTTGGTATAAGTTGACTATTTAACCTAAGGTGTCAAACTTACTGCATAACTTCTCTACAAAAGGAGACAGAAGGCCTATGCCAAGTCGTCGGGTAGTAATAGGTTACTTTCCTTTTTTTTAAGAATTTTGCGTCGTTTCTATCCAACGTCTATAATTTTTAAGTAACTGCGCAATGATATTGTATGATCAACCCACAAATGATATAAGAATTGGAATCTACTACTAACTTAATTGTTTTTAATCGAAAGAAACGTTATTTATTTAATAACTTAATGACTTCTGAAAAAGACGATGCGGTATTTATCTTTACCAAGTTTAACACTTATAAATCCAAATGCAGGCCTCTATGACAGCATATTATCAACTCCGTCCGTGCGAAATCGATTTATAAATTGGTTATAAATAAATAGATACATCTGAGTTGAGGTAAATTCAACTTTAAATTTTCTTTATTCAAATAAACCTGCAAAAAAGTGCTTTTGAATTATCAATTCTACGACTGGTTCGAAAAGCTGTTCCAACCGAGAAGAGCCAGCAAGAAACTCAGCGGTTGCCCATTTCAACATAATACTTATAACAAGTTACATTAAGTCATGACTATCTTGTACAAGGACAGTAGCAATATCTACGCATTCTTAACGTCTAAATAATCCTCAACAGTATAGTAGGTTTTTTGTATCAGCCTCTCTTTAATATGTTTTAACTGCTGCAATGACAAAGCTAAAACAATTCAAATGATAACTTTGTTCTAGGTACTGGTTTTATGTAATAACTTCAAGAGGAGCTCTAAGCCTTCGGACAGTAGCAGCGCGATGACGGACAGTCAGCACACCGTCAGGACATTGGTCTTCGATGCAGCACAGCATCCTTCACAACTGTCGTGATGAACATTCAAGAACCAAACACACAAAAAAGGGCTTAACTTTTTGATACCTAGTAAGAATTAGGTGCTTACCAATGCGGCCCCTGACTTCTGTGCAGGGCTTTGACACGTCCAAACACGACCCTTATCGATACGATCCTAATTCTGTTTTATTTTATTTTTTTTTTTTTGATAAACCTCTTGAGGTCCAATGTTGTCGCCAATGACTTCCGCTTTGTATTTTATAGCAACACAGTCATAAAACAAGAGTATCGCGCCCTTTTTTATTAAAATGGTGACAGCACTGTGCCGTTGTTCAATTGTATAAGGTCTCTTAAGGTTTGCCGACTCCACTTAGAGCGGGATAAGGGCAGGAGAATGATGGGACCTCTTAAGGTTATAGATATCTTCCAGGGTTTTCGAAAATACACGATTTTGGACTTCGCTGCATTGGTAACTAAATGAGGCATTAGAAAAATTTCCATAATACAAATATATATTTTACTAAACGAAGATTGTAGCAAATTCATTAAGTGCCTTTTGTTTTGCTATATTTTCCAGTGAACGGTATTGCTATATCTACAACTTAGAGCTTAGTTTTACATTCCATTTAAGCTTAAATTAGTTAGGCTATATCACTTACGTTAGTTGTTCGATGTATATAGTTTAATTACGAAGCAAACTTCTCTTTCCCACACTCGGCGTCTCCGAATACTTACGAGCCCCATAGTTATCCTTTAGTATCAGTTAAATCCAATCAATATATTTTTTATTGTACAACAAAAAAATATATAATACATTATGTACTAGAGGAGATGAATATTTAAAAACCTATATATTCGTTCAGTTTGTTAATGATTCAGTCACTTTTCATTCATTTTAAGTGAGTTTAATTATATTTAATTAATTCCAATACGCAATTTTCCAACATTGTTATTTAAACATTAAAGGATTTGAATATTTTATATTTGCCACGAATAAGTAAATTATTTAAATAAAGCCGTGTGGTATCCGGCTGAATAGAATAGTACCACCCTCATTTCTTACCGAGATGTCGTAAAAGGCGACTAAGGTAAGTCGACCCGCCGTGTGGTATCCGGCTGAGTAGAATAGACCACCCTCATTTCTTACCGAGGTGTCGTAAAAGGCGACTAAGGTAAGTTGACCCACCGTGTGGTATCCGGTTGAGTAAAATAGACCACCCTCTTTCTTACCGAGGAGTCGTAAAATACGACTAAGGTATGTTGACGTCAGGTAGGCGGCCGGTCGTAAAATACTTAGCCAAATCATATGACAACATGTTTGTAACATGTTGTGCCGACCCCACTTAGAGTGGGATAAGGGCAGGAGGATGATGAAGTAAATTATTTATATAGTTATATAAGTTTTTTAGCATTCCGTGACTACATATCGATATTAAATGACCTCTGTAGTGAAGTGATGTTATGGCTCCATCTAACCATCCCGGGTGAAACATTCGGTTGATTCAATAGAATTAATGTTATAATTAGTATATTATTAAGTATTATTTAACCTTTAATAAATACAGTGTTAGGCAATAAGATCATATGACGTGTTCAGTAGTAATGACTGTGATAAATTGTGTCATTGATTTTATATATATACAAGTGATTTGCATATTTCAGTGTTAAATTATACAATGTACTACTAATGTATTTTGTTTTTTTTTTTGTAAACAAGAGAACCCACATTAGATAAATTGAATTATTTTTAAAATTTAAGGTGACTGAAATTAATTATAACATTTTTTTTTGTTTGCGGGAGACACCGGGAGAATTTTCACCCTTACATCATTGACTTCCCACGAAGGCGCAAGGAGCACTTTGCGTCCTTGTTTTTATTGCGCACAGCAAGGGAGTGGAATTCTCTCCCGGCATCGATATTTCCGAGTTCTTTTGATATGGGTCTCTTTAAAGCAAGAGTGAATAGGCATCTTCTAGGCAAGCGCGCTCCATCTTAGACTGCATCATCGTTTACCATCAGGCATGATTGCAGTCAAGCGCTCGCCTATTCTGCAATAAAAAAAAATAAAAAAAAGCGTAGCGTACTTTGTTATACTTTTTTGAAGTGTAACCAAACGCACTTATAAAAAAGTATACGGCCATGTTTATAGGTCTATCCTTTTTTTCTATTCTCTTTATACATTTGAAAAGTATTTTAAGTTAGTAAAATTAAATATTGTTTAATATTTAAGCTTTGTACAGGATTTTGTAAATATATAATTTAATTTGTTTTAGATTTTGTTTTATTTTCTTGGAACTTCTACGCTTTCTTACATATACCTACACACGTCCCTTTAGATTGAAAATAATCTTATAGGTATCTCGATTATTGGAACACGTACTAGTCCAATGTTGGGAAGCTTAGAACTTACTATGGGATCACGGGTTTGAACCCTGGGGAGGCACAAAATTGATTTTGTATAAAAACTTACGTACCTATTTGTCATTTAAAATTTATTATGATTTTCGGTAAAGGAAAAAATTAAATTTTTTTGCAATATTTTTAGCAATGTATTTTTACGCTTAAAAATACACAAAATTGGTGTATAATAGCTGCTATAAAAGCTATAAGCTCATGAAAAGAACGTCGCTTCTGGGTTTGAGTATTCTAAAATTAAATTATTCTATAATAAAATTCTGCAATCAGTTTTAGCTTTGCTATTAAAACAGGTTAAAAACAATTAATTGGAGGCTTAAACAGAAACCCTACTATACTATAAAGGATTACTTAAATGATAAGAATGTGTCGACATAGCTACTCTTCGACCCTGTATAAGACAGTAATAACTAAACAGAACTAATCATAAGAGCTATGTTTTGAAAAGAGCCGAACTGCCGAGTTTCTTGCTGGCTCTTCTCTGTTGAAACATCTTTCAATGGAGATGAAAAATAAAAAAGCACTTGTTAAAGATTTACTTAGTAAGTAGTAAGTAAGTAGCGGTATGTTACTCTCCCACTGCTGGTATAAGGCCTCTTCTCTCCGTTTTTTGGAGAGAAGGATTGGAGCTAAGACCTACCACGCTGCTCCAATGCAGATTGGAAGGTTACACATATCCCCAGAATTCTCTGGAGATATGCAGGTTTCCTCCCGATGTTTTCCTTCACCGAAAAGCGTGTGATAAATTGCAAATATCACGTAATTTAAATCAGACACATAAGTTTTTACCAGAAAAACTCATTGGTGTCTGGCCGGGTTTGAAAGAGTCGCACGGTGTTACCGCTTGGCTATCACAACTCTAAAGATTTACTTCGATAAAGAATATTTTGAATTTACGTACCCTAAAATACCGAGGCCCTGCCAAAGGGTCCCAATTGGTCGTAATGCCGCTTGCTTCACCGTCGTTTATGTCGTTACGTCAATAAGGATGCCGGGATCGATTCCCGTGTGACGCAAGGTGGACGTCGTGACGGCGGACAATTTGGTGTAATGGTGACAGGCGGTGGCTCATTGAATAAATTGTTGTATTAAGATTTCCATTGAGGCGAGAGTACAATGACACGGAGTTTATTAACTTTGAAAAATATTCTGCAAAAATGCAAAATAATATAAAGCGGAACTACGGAAAGAAGCCCTTACCTTTTTCAAAATAAAATTTAGATTAATTTGATCCAAGTACTTTTGAATCACATCCTTCTGTCCTTATCGAACTAAGTGGGGTACAAAATGTGTCATGATTTAGCTTCGATTTTTAAGACTGGACACCTGCCTGACGTCAACTTACCTTAATCATATTTTACGGTAACTCGGTAAGAATTAAGGTCTATTCTACTCAAATAGATACCACACGGCGGGTCGATTACCTTACTCGCCTTTTACGACACCTCGGTAAAAATGGTTTTTTTTTTATGTCAGGAAAACCCATTATAGGTCGTCACCGCCCGACGGGGACGAGCGGCGGGTATGTCGGACTCGCACCGACTAAAAACCTGACAGTGTTCCACCACGCTGCTGGTGGTGGGGACAGTGTTCCACCACGCTGCTGGTGGTGGGGACAGGGTACCCATGAAGACATTACCCCCATCCCCGCCAGCAGCAACTCTGTACCCCAGAGTGCGCCACCTCTGGGTCGGGGCCTCTCTAAAAGTGGCCCCTCCCTGAGGTGGGCCTGTGGAAGCAAATGGCCTCGGATTTCTCCAAGGCCACCCCCAGTCCCAGCCGGCGAATGTTAATGTTATATTATTTTATTAAAATGTCTTTAATTTGCAGAACCATATTTTTATTATTAAAGACTCGCAAACAACAAAATGACGATCAACAGAACTGTTGAAGAGTTTGTTCGTTTGTTTGATTGTTTGAACGCGCTAATCTTAGGAATTACTGGATCGATTTGTAATATTCTTTTAGTGTTAGATAGTCCATTTATCGAGGAAGGCTATAGGCCATATAACATCAAGCTAAGATGAATAGGAGAGGAGCAGCAATAAAAAATATTATGATAAGCAAAATTTAAAGCTTTCCTTGCATGCGGTAAACGGTACAAAATAAACAGTGAAAGTTATTCAAAAATCGTGTATTACAAAATAGTCTCCTCTAAAAATTCTAAATAAAAGCCCCCGACAGCATATGTGTAGCTTAATACTATATTACGGTTCTAATCTTTCCACGCGGGCAAAGCCGCTGGCAATAGCTAGTGATTTTATAAAATGGTGGATTATAAAAAAAACTATTATTACTAACCATTACACCGGGCGGAGCCGCTTGCAATTGCTAGTATATAATTTAGACTTTAAGCTTTTGTTATATACATTTACGTAATAAATATTTTCCATTGTCTTAATTTGTTCTAGTGGCCCGCTTAGATAAGATTGACTGACGGCATATCAAAGTAGTTGATAACAATAGGTTATAAGTTAGACGCGTCATTGGGTTATATCATCTGTACTTATTTTATAAATCTCTAGTACATAGTAATTTATTATTTGTATGTAAGTGCACCTCCACGCAGTGTGCTATCCGGCTGAATAGAATAGTACCACCCTCATTTCTTACCGAGGTATCGTAAAAGGCGACTAAGGTAAGTCGACCCGCCGTGTGGTATCCGGTTTAGTAGAATAGACCACCCTCTTCCTTACCGAGGTGTCGTAAAATACGACAGAGGTAAATTGACGTCAGGCAGGCGGCTGTTCGTAAAAACGGAGCCAAATCATGTGACAGCATGTTTATAACATGTTGTGCTGACCCCACTTAGAGTGGGATAAGGGCAGGAAGATGATGAGATGATGATGTAAGTGTGCCTCTACTGGTTTACGCGACGCACGCGAGTAAAGCTCTACAGCGTGACTTCAACAATATAATTTACAAAAGATGTACACCTTAAAATATATAACATAAATATTTGACTGGCCCGTTGGAGCAGTGGGTATTGACCCTGCCTTCAGCTCCGTGGGTCGCAGGTTCGATTCCCGCCGAGGGCCAACATTTACTGTAAATGAATTTGTTGGTCTTTGAGCCTGAGTGTATATTTGTATTTAAGTATGTATTTAAAAATATATAAGTATATATTCACCAGTTGTCTGTCACCCATAACACAAGTATTAAGTTACTTACTTTGGGGACGGACGATCGTGTGTGTAAGTGTCCCATATATTTATTTATTTATTTATTTATTTATAAACCATAAACCTTAACATAAAACCTTCCGAAAGAATTGGACTGTGTTTTAGTGAAAACTGCACAAAAATTCGTTCCGTAGATTTTGGGAAACCTTTGGAAAATGGGATTTGGGAATCGATAACTTACAGGGAGCTTTTGGGGAGTTTTTTTATAATATGTACACATATTGAATTACAATTCAAATCAAAGAAAAAATGTTTTTTTGTTTTTCATATCAAAATTCAATCAATTATATTGATTAAAAAGTATTACTTAACTTATGTTGGATTTACATATGCATAAGTTACTGCACCATAAAAAAATTAGCATCGGGTGCATAATGTAAATTGAGTTTTTCCCATAGCAAGGGAAACCCGATAAGTAAATGTGTAATGGACTGAGTAACGTGAATGACTCATTAAAGTATTTAGTATATTGAATTTTTTCAAAAGTTGTAACAATGAAAAACTTTTATTGCGTGTACAATTATGAACTTGATGTATAAAAATTGTATAAAAGTGTATCAATTTCTTTTTGTGAAAGTTTTTTTTAATAGGTGACTGGTTAAGAGGTTTCCTATATTTGTTAAATATAATTTATTATATTTTTGTACAGAAAAGTTTTTAATAAAGTATGAAATATATTTATACGTAAAGTATATATTACACAATTGAAGATTATGGTAATGATAGGAAATGCATATATTTGAAAATCCTATCAGGTTCATACAAGACTGCGGATTAATAATGTAAATGTTTAAAAGTCGCTGTGTGGTATCCGGCTGAGTAGAATAGATCACCCTCATTCTTGTCGAGATGTTGTTAAAGGCGATTAAGGTAAGTTAACCCTTCGTCTAGTATGCGGCTGAGTAGAATAAACCAACCTCATTACTTACCGAGGTATCGTAAAAGGCGACTGGTCGTCGACTAACTAATCAAAACATTTAACAACATGTTTAATACATGTTGGGCCGATTCCACTTAGAGTAAGGGCAGGAGAAGGATGATCATGAAAAGATTTACCGCCAAGTTTCTTTCTGGTTCTCTCGGTAAGAGCAACATTCTGAACCAGTTGCAGCTTCATTAATCATATTGATCCTTGACGATACAAAAGTGCCTGAAAGAGCTTATTTGAATAAAGATTTTTCTGATTTGATTGTTGATGGAGATTGTTGACTTCAAAAATCAAATATATTTAAATGTTGGATTTTACGGTATAAACTCTAGAAAAAAATTATAAACATCTTTCCATGCGAGGTCCTGAAGATTTCTGTATAATTATATAATACGTCTGTGAGACAAAAAACATCTGTTGGCCAGATGTGCGAGTGTGACGACCTCTCGACCCGGGTTCTGCTAAAATAATCATCGCGAAATTTACGCTAATTAGCAATGTGGGACACTTTCATTTGCTGCTAACATAAGTTTGGTGGTTCGTTTAAATGCTATGGATCGTGTATTTCCGAATAATTTATTTGTTTTGTTTTGTTTATTTCACACACGCTGTACCCGAGACTTCGTTCAGCAAAATTAAATGCTAAAATACCCTGCATGTTATATCGCATGTGTTTACTTTCTCTTCACAAGCACTATGTCTTTATTGTAATTGTTCAATGTTTGGATGGATAATAAATGAATATATAAAGCGGAAAAGCATTTACTTAATAATTGTGACTCAAATTTTCAAAAATTGTAACTAAAATTTACAAAAATTGTAATTTAATTTACAAAATTGTAACTAAAAATTTACTAAAATTATAACTAAAATTTCGAAATTGTGGCTTAAATTTACAAAATTGTGACTTATATTTACAATACCGTGACTCAAATTCACAAAACTGTAAGACAAATTTACAAACTTGTGACTCGTATTTACAAACTTGTGACTCAAATTAACAAAATTACATAATTGTAACTCAAGTTTACAAAATTGTGACTCAAATTCACAAATCTTTAAACTGAAATTTACAAAATTGTCACTCAAATTCACAAATATTGAAACTAAAATTTTACATAATTGTAACTCAAATTTACTAAAAGTGTTAATAAAATTTTTCAAATTGGAAGTAAAAAAATTCACTAAAATGTAAAACAAATAATGTTTGACTCATATTTACAAAATTGTGACTCAAATTCACAAAAATTAACACTCAAATTTACAAAATTGTGACCCAAATTCACAAAAATTTACAAATTGTGACACAAATTTACAAAATTGTGTCTCAAATTTCCAAAACTGTGACGATTTATTTAGGCATAAGCTGTACGAGGACGATGACGTAGGTCATGCAGAGGCTGACAAAGCTGAGTGGTAGATTGATGTCCATCGGCATCATCCGGCATATTTTGTACTGCAGCGGGCGGTGGATGATGTGCTGCAGAGCGCGCTGGGTCTCCGAGCGAAGGTCCTCATCTAAGAAAGATAATTCCTAAATATATAAATGCAAATATCTCTCGGTGAACTAAGGCACAATCATCCCTTATACACTGAGCAGCAATAAACAATATTGCGAAAAAGGAAAAATTTAAAGCTTTCCTTGCGTGCGCAATTTGCGATTGCAAATGCAATTCCTTCCTTGTGAAAGTTATAAAGCTGTCGGCATAGCCAACATGTTGGATATTTTTGTTTGTACCTATTTCTTTAACATCTAATATGACTGTTTCCTATCCTAAATAATATATAACAATACTTTTACTCGCATCATTAACCTAACGAACGTGCAAACATATGTATAGGGGGTGTATATTTGTGTTTAAGTATGTATTTAAAAATGTATAAGTATATATTCACCAAGTTTTAAGTTTTTTTTTTATGTCAGGAAAACCCATTATGGGTCATCACCGCCCGACGGGGACGAGCGGCGGGTATGTCGGACTCTCACGGACTAAAAACCTGACAGTGCTCCACCACGCTGCTGGTGGCGGGGATAGGGTACCTATGAAGACATTGCTCCCATCCCCGCCAGCAGCAGCTCTGTACCCCGGAGAGCGCCACCTCCGGGTCGGGGCCTCTCTAAAAGTGGTCCCTTCCTCCGCTAATCAATGCATCGGGAGCACCAGATGCATCGACCGCCTCGGGGACCTAACTCCAGCGAGGGTCCGATAAACCTCGTTCGGATCGCTCGGAGGTCCCCGTTAGGGCGGCATGCGACGGACTTCGGCGAGTCGCCTGCGCCCCGCTTGCCTGCGGCGGATTGGGTCCAAGGACTCGACTTCCCGGATCCGCTCCGCCGCCTCCTTCCGCGACATAACGACCATAACACAAGTATGAAGTTATTTACTTTGGGGACGGATGACCGTGTGTGTAAGTGTCCTATATATTTATTTATTTATTTATTTAAAATGGTCTTGACTATTAAAACTTAAAAAATATGTTGTTGCAAGCATATTTCTATAGAAGTGTACATTTACTTCACAAAAATTATATAGTTTTCGACCTTTAAACTAAGTTTTTAGCGAATTTTCGTTACCTGTTTCTAATAGTGATCGCTTAAACAAAATATCCTTTATGATATCTACTTCATTCTTGGCCAACTCGAATACAAACATTGGCCACGTACCTACACAAATCGTGTAGATAAACGTGAGCAACGTTAGCAGAGCGTTAAAAGTGAATATTTCCTGCAACAAAATACAATAACTCTAAAAAGGCACAATTAAATTATAATTTTCAATGTAAACTTTTGAGAAGGATCATTACAGTTGGATGCTGTAAGAGATTCATCTTTTTTATGACTAGATTTATTTTATTATCAACGTTTGAATCTTCTTCTTCGACTTCAAAACAAGTAATAAAATATATGTATTTATCAATTTTTATAGAGTACGGAGCGTGTTTTATATTTTCATATCTGATTGGGTTTACCCACCGCATATCCGGCTGAGTAGAATAGACCACCCTCATATCTTACCGAGGTATCGTAAAAGGCGACTAAGGTAAGTCGACTCGCCGTATGGTATCCGGCTGAGTAGAATAGACCACCCTCATATGTTACCGAGGTATCGTAAAAGTCGACTAGAGTAAGTCGACTCGCCGTATGGTATCCGGCTGAGTAGAATAGACCACCCTCATATCTTACCGAGGTATCGTAAAAAGCGACTAGGGTAAGTCGACTCGCCATATGGTATCCGGCTGAGTAGAATAGACCACCCTCATATCTTTCCGAGGTATCGTAAATGGCGTCTAGGGTAAGTCGACTCGCCGTATGGCATCCGGCTGAGTAGAATAGACCAACCTCATTTCTTACCGAGGTGTCGTTAATGGCGACTTAGGTAGTTCGACCCGCCGTATGGTATCCGGCTGAGTAGCATAAATTACCCCCTTTATTAACGAGGTGTCTTAAAATACGACTAAGTTGACATCAGGCGGCCAGTCGTAAAATACCTACCCAAATAATTTGATAACATGTTTATAATATGCTGTGCCGACCCCACTTAGAGCGTGATAAGGACAGTAGAATGGTGCTACAAAATAGAAGTCTTACCTTGCGTAACACTAATAACATGGTGGTGCGCATAAAGTAAACTGCCTTTGGAAAATATATGAGCACGGTGAAAAACAGCTGAAATAAATAAATACAATAAAATAGTATAATTGTATCTTGTTTACGTTTATGATACTTTTAAGGCTCATTTAGAAAGTCTTTGTGAAGAATATACAGGGTGGTACCGATCATACGTCAATAATTTTAATTTTAGATAAACACGTCAGCACCCTACGTAAAAAAAACAATTGATTCAGCGAAATATTTTAGCGTGCCTATGCATAGGTTTTTTATTTTTTAAATAAACACAATCTATAGAGATCAACGACCGTACCTTATTACGTCACATAAAATGAAAATTAACATTGACCTAAAAGTAAATAGTACAGCTGTGAGGGAGAGAAAACAAATATGTTATCGTTTTCTTCTGTTTATTAAACAAACGCTCCGCGCCAGGTCAGTCAGCAAAGTCAGACTGACAAAGTCAGTTCTCAATTACATTACATTTATTTACTTCGAAAATACATTTTTTCAAAACGATATTTTAGAAGATTGCGTGCGACCTTTCGAGGAGGTCACGGGTTCAAACCCGGGTAGACACCAATGAGTTTTTCTGTTAAAACTTATGTGTCTAATTGATAATTGCAATTCATCACACGCTTTTCGGTGATGGAAAACATCGTAAGGAAACCTGCATATCTCTTGAGAATTCTGGAGATATGTGTAACCTACCAATCCGCATCAGAGCAGCGTGGTAGGTCTTAGTTCCAAACCTTCTCCCCAAAAACGGAGAGAAGAGGCCTATTCTCAGAAGTGGGATAGTAACAGGCCGCTGCTTACTTTTTTTTTACTTTATCTATTACGTACAAATAATTTGATGTCGTATCATTGGTACCATCCTGTATATGAAGACCTTATAATGATAGTAAGGGATGTGGGTATAAAATTAAAGACTAATGTTTACCCATATTTCTATCTCAGGGTCCATATTCTCCACAAAATGCGTTAGATAATCGTAAGCGCATAAACATTTTTTAATACTATAGATTTTATATCTAAGCCTTTTCACGCCAATTATATTAACAATGATATATTTGCGTTCTAATATCGCCCTGATTATTTTCATGCGAAGTAATATAACAGAAAAAACTAATATCTTCGAGAGATAACAGTATGTAGCAGATAAGAGAATAATTAAATAAATGTAGTACGAAAATATATAAGGGGATATTACAATGAAATAAAGACATGAACCTAACCGTATACATAAAAATAGTAATACGGTCGCAAACATTGTACGAGAGATGTAAATAGAATTGACATTCAAAACCTTCCCAGTGATGAGAATAAGTGAAAACATTTTGTTGATGTAATTGCTATGGAAATATAATGCGAGTGCGGAATTTAATAGGAAATCTAAAAAATTGTACGTCGCAATACTATCTATATTGGGATTTGAAATCAGGTTCACGAAAACACTGACAATAGACGAAAAGAAAATTAAGCAATACAATTGAAGTGAATATTTGACAATGTTTCTGTTTCCACATTTGTAATAATGTCCCAACAAAACACGAATATACATAATTCTCTTTATATAGACTATAAATTCGTTAACCAACATGATTACACTTTTTATTATACAACTTAGTCCAAACTAGGTGAATTCAATAATGTCTTCTTAGTTCCCTCACGGCAATCAACATTAGCAACACAAACTATTATTGCTATTAATCTAAAATATTGTAATATCCTACATACTTCATTACTTTCCTCATGTTTTTGATCAATTTTATTGTTTAAGTAATTGGTAAATCGATCAATGTTGTTAGCTTGATTATTTTAAACAATTTCTAAATTAAATACTCCCCAAGAATACTGTTTATAATTAATTGACATTGTTTTATTAACGACTACATAAATTGTGTTGAAATAGAACTTAATGCATGAATTACAAAAATTAGCTTCTTTTTTCCAATGGTCAATGCTCATTAACATAACATTAACAACCTAAAAATATGTAACTGATATCTTAGATAATTAGGTATATTGTTTGCTTCCTGCTAAATGGTGTCCTACATTAATGATTTTGATACTATAATATGGAATTAGGGGAAGTCTGAAAGTTGCACCCATTACAGAAAAGATGAGAATTGCGAGACTAAGTTCGTATGGTCATGTAATGAGGAGGGATGAAAATCATGTGACCAAAAGAGTTTTAAATATGAATGTGGATGGATGTATGACTAGGGGGAGGCCGAATAAAAGATGGATGGATTGTGTGAAAAATGATATGCATGTTAAAGGAGTGGCACCATAGTTGACGAATGATAGAGGAGAATGGAAGAAGAAGACATATTGTGCCGACCCCACTTAGAGTGGGATAAAGGTAAGAGAATGATGATGATGATAAAATGTACATGGGGGTCGAAAGGATTTCTATTGTGAAATAAGTTAGTATCTGATTGTTTATCCGTCACACTCATCTGCAGGTTTTACATGTATAAGATATTTCTTATAAATATTTTCCTGAAGTTGAATTCCTTCGTTCTCTATTGTTTGTTTTTCGTTATATTAAAGGAGAAGTAAGTTTAAATTGAATGTAAAAGTAATTACCGAAATTTCCAGTTGAAGGTCCATATTCTCTACGTACTGCAGTAGACTGTCGTAGAAAAGTAGACATTTTCTGATGTTAAATATTCTGTGTCTGATACTCTCTTTGTCGATAACGCCCACAGTCACGTACTTACGTTCTAAAATTTCTTTAAGCAGTCTAACGCGATAATAGAATATAATAAATATTACCATCTTCGAAACATAGGATAAAGTTGTAGCAAATAAAATAATTGATGTTAGCTGCAAATGTTGCATGTTTTCTTTATACATAACATACAAACAGTTACAAAAACGTAAAAATACAATCAATAGAAGCATACCAAACATTTTATAGGAGACTGTTGCATATTCAACTTCGAAAATTGCCCCGGTGATGGTAATTAGAGAAATTGTATTTTTAATGTAGTTACCTTGAAATAACCAGGAAACTACACAATCAATAATAACCTCAACATAATTATGCCTTAAGAAATAAACAATCGAATGACTAGGGAGGATCGCGACCAAGAATATGAAGTAAACCATAAACATGAAACAATATAGCCATAGGAACAATTTCAAGATTTTAGTACTGCCCAAGTAAAAGTAGTGCCCAAATAATACGCGAATCCACATGATAATATTTAAACAAGTCACGCAATGTGTAGAGAGCATGTTTAATGTAGTTACTATATAATGTTTGAAGAGAAATGAACTGACATTGAATTCTAGCGTATTGCCTATTGCGATCGTATCTTTGAACATAACATGATTGGAAGTAAAATAATCAAATCCATTATTGTTAATATATTACTTTTCAAATGAATAATACAAATAAAACATTGGTGGTAAAATAACCTTACAATGTAACGGTTTTCACTTAGAATAAATGTTTATCTCTTATCTGACGAATGCAAAGCACATTTTAAAGTAAGTACCTGGGTGACCGAAACATGGTAGTTTATTTTAAGATATTAAAAATGCAATTAAAAAAAGTAAAAAAGGGGTGGCGATAACATCACATGGAAATTGGACTACTGTTACCGACCACGATCGCTCTGCTAAGAGCATAGCGAACAAGAAGATCTAATGTTAAGCAAAATTAGGTAGCAAAGTCAATAAAGGTGTTAGCAATATATGTCTACACTTTTCTTAGAATCGTGTTTATGTGTAGATAATCACATTGTAACTTCGCCTATTCTTCTTAGTGTTTATCAACTGTTTGTCCACTTGACTTGACTTAAGTTGGACTAAACTTCATTTCATGGGATGAAAACTCTAGTACGACTATCGATGGCCTGGTGATTAAATCATACGTTATTGCTTAGCTACCATGGATATTTAAAATGAATTTAGTTAGAGCTAGGAAACACATTAAAATTGAAATAATTTCAAAAGATGAGTCAGTTTTTTATTGACAATTTACAATCAGTTTACATAAATTTAAAGTTCTCACCGTCCTTAAAAAGTAGCGCGCTTAAAATAAAAGAATTTTTAATGATACCATTTATAATAAATATAATTGTTACCAAATTAATTAAAATCTAGTTTCACCAATGACAAGGTTAACTTTAAGAAATATCAACGTATGCATTTATTAATCTTACTCATACATTAATAAGATAAGGTGATCAAATATCACGTCACAACATCAATGGTGCAGTATTATTTGACTTGAATGACGTTATTTTAATATATTCATTCATAGTAAAACAGATAAAAATAATAAATACATATTAGAGTCCCAAGAAGTTATAAAGTACCAAAAAGCTGTTGTCTGTATAAGGAATGAAATCTTTCAAAATATACTGAATGGATTTTAGTACGATTATATTAAAGATTCTTTTCTAGTGCAAGTTATACGTTAATAGTAAATTCTCCGCAACATTTTAATCACCTTTTGTGGGACTTTCGGTGGATGATAAAGGAGATTGAGGATCGACCAAAATTAACCTATATGGTTAATTTTTACCCTAGAGTTCCCATGGGGTTTACGCTGGAATAACATACTGACACATTGATCTTATCCGGGCTATGATACAACTAGTAAAGAATAAAATATTAATACCAAATTAAAATACATCCGTCTGTTGCATAGTTAAGATGTGAAACTAATGAAATATTTAAAAGATAATGCGATATATACTACGCTAATAATCACACAAGATCAGATTTATGATAATCATAATTCTAAAATTTTAAACATTATTATCCTTTTTCTGTCGCTTTCTTCATTCCTGAAGGTCCTCAATGAAAGTCCTTCATGGTTTATGGATTTTTTTAGGTGCAAGCTGAACGAGAAGAATTACGTAAGTCAAGCAGAGGCTGATGAAGCTCAGTGATGTTTGAATGCCCAACGGCATCATGCGGCAGAGTTTGTACTGCAGAGGGCGGTGGGTGATGTGCTGCAGAGCGTGCTTGGTCTCCGAGACGAGGTCTTCGTCTAAAAAAATTTAACCTATTAATTTGTGTCACTCTACTTTATTTAGGGCGGATAAACTACGGATCCGAACTCGAACAATCGTTTTCCTGATGATGCTTCGGTTGCGGGGCGAAACGATTGTTGAGTTTGTTATGTAGTGCTTGTGTATCGTGGTGGCGGTGGTGGAGGTTTGTGCATGTGATTTTTACGAATCCTGCATGTATCAGGTATGATAACCGATTGTCCACTCTACATTTAGCATTATATATATTTTCTATTTTACTTCATCGCGGATTATAGCAAAATAATTTTATTATTACTTTTGTATTATGGATCTCCGCAAAGTAACGCCTAATTCTATAAATTATTTAAATATATAAGCTTTACCTGTATTCATTATAGATTGTCTAAACAAAGTACTCTTAGTTTTATCTACTTCGTTTTTGGCCAGTTCAAACATTAACATTGGCCATGTTCCCACACATGTTGTGTATAAAACTGTGAGGATTATTAATAGAGTCTTTAAAGTGAATTCCTGTAATAAAAAAATATTTAGTAAGTAAGTAGCGGCCTGTTATTATCCCACTGCTGAGAATTGGCCTCTTCTCTCCGTTTTTGGAGAAAAGGATTGGCTAAGACCTACCACGCTGCTCCAATGCGGATTGTTAGGTTACACATATCCCCAGAATTCTCTAGAGATATGCAGGTTTCCTCGCGGTGTTTTCCTTCACCGAAAAGCGTGTGATAAATTGCAATTAACAATTAGACACATTAGTTTTAACAGAAAAACTCATTGGTGTCTGGCCGGGTTCGATCCCGTGACCTCCTCGAAAGACTTGCACAGTGTTATCGCTGGACTACCACAACTTTAAAAAATATTTATCTCAAAGAAAATACTTTGCTCACTCCTTACATATTAAAAAAAAATCACCAATCTTATTTCTTACCGAGGTGTCGTAAAAGGCGACTAACGTAAGTTGACCCACCGCGTGGTATCCGGTTGAGTAAAATAGACCACCCTCTTTCTTACCGAGGAATCGTAAAATACGACTAAAGTAAGTTGACGTCAGGCAGACGGCCGGTCGTAAAATACGTAGGTAGCCAAATCATATGACAACATGTATATAACACGTTGTGCCGACCCCACTTAGAGTGGGATAAGGGCAGGAAGATGATGATGATCCTGTCCATATTACCTACTGCTTAAAATAGGTGTTTGATACTAAACAAATAACTTCTAATCGAAAGTTATCATCATTTTCACACAAATGTAGATTAATAATTAAATTGTTTACCCTGTGTAATATCAGCAGCATACTTTCACGCAGGAAAAAAACAGCCTTCGGAAAATATATAAGTACAGTGACAAAAAGCTGAAACATGCAAAATAAATTATATCTGCAATAATTGAACATCGAAAATATAAAGTTCTGACACCTCTGCAAAATTCTTTCTTAACCATCATTTTCATTATCTTCCTGCCCTTATCCCACTCGGGTCGGCACAACATGTTGTAAACATGTCACATGATTTGGCTACGTATTTTACGACCGGCCGCCTGCCTGATGTCAACTTACCTTAGTCGTATTTTACGACACCTCGGTAAGTAATGAGAGTGGTACTATTCTATTACCACACGGCTAAAAATTCTTTCTTAATCATTCTCAAATATCAAAATGCACGATTAATATTCAAGTTTTCACGTCTGCCGGCACTCACGGACGGACGGTCTAAAAAAAATACATGTATTCAACGATGCTATATATAAACATTTATCTTGAGTAATTTACTTATACGAATTACCTTAAATTACTCGAAATTTATCATCTGTGTATATAATTTTTTATTTTGATTTTTACTTGTCTATTTTACTTCGACTACTTTTGCAGTGATGTATGATATGATATGATTTTTGAACCCATAAATGCTCGGGTTTCATCGACATTTTCTATTAATTTTTACCAACAATTTTTTTTTATAACTTTAAATAATTTATAAAATTAGGCGTTACTTTGCGGAGGTCCATAATACAAAATTAATAACAATATTATTTTGCTATATCCGCGATAAAAGACTCCACGACAAAATCTTCTGGAGTCTATCTCCTGACGATGCTTCGGTTACGGGGCGAAACAATTGTTGAGATTGTGGTGTTGAATGTGTACAGTGCTTGTGTATTTTTGTGCCATCGGTGTCGGGTAGTGCATGAGTTTATACAAATTCTACATGTATCAGGTATGAGAACGAATAAATAGTACACTCTACATTTAGCATTACACATATTTTCTTTTATCTCGGATTTGGCAAAATAATATTATCATTACTTTTGAATAACTTTATATTTCTGCCTTTAATTTGTGGCTATTTATTATTTAATTATATTCATTGAGTTAGTTCGTAGTGAATGGAAAAGGCAAGACTACATAATTACCGAAATTTCCAGCTGAACGTCCATATCCTCGACGTACTGCAGTAGACAGTCGTAGACGCGTAGACATTTTCTGATGTTCAATATTCTGAGTGCGACCCTGTCTTTGCCGATAGCGTTCACCGTCACGTATTTATATTCAAAAGATTTTCGGAGCTGTCTCATGCGTTGGTAAAATAAATCGAATAACAATAATTTCACAGAGTAGCATAAATACGTAGAACTTAAAATAAGGGAACAAAGCATTATATAATATTTATCTTCATAAAAGAAAACATTTAAATAATGACATAGACGCAATAATGTAAACAGCGGCAAGACTCCGAACATTCTATAAGAAATTGGAATCGATTCAACATCTAATATATTTCCAGTAATGGAAATAAGTGATATTGTTTTTTTCATGTATTTGCCCTGAAATAACAAAGAAAGTGTACATTCAAAAACAATTTCGATGTAGTTGTGTGATATTATGATTTCTTTAGAATGACTGGGCAGTTTTGTGACTAGGAAAATAAAAAAAGTCATAAAGCCTAAACAGTAGAGCCATAGAATTAACTTAAGAAGTTTAGAGCTGTCAAAGACAAAATAATGTCCAAATAATATACGGATGTATATTAAGGATTTCAAACAAGTTAAATAATGTGTGGAGAGCATGTTTAGAGTAGTACTGTAACTTGTGGTGAGAAATTAACAAGCCTCTGTCAAACGTATCGCCAATTACGATCATATCTATTGACATAAAGTGATTGGGGCAATAAACGAATTATTTATTGTTGATATATTAGTTTTTGAAGTGAATAATAAAGATGAAATCATCTTTAATTCCGATGTAAAATAACTGTAAATGTAACAGACTAGGATACAAGTTCAACTCCATTATAACATATTTATACCTATATAAAAGGCAATTAAGGTAAGTTGACCCACAATGTGGTATCCGGTTAAGTTGAACAGACCACCCTCTTTCTTACCGAGGTGTCGTAAAATACGACTAGGGTAAGTTGATATCAAGCAGGCGGCCGGTATAAAATACGTTGTCAAATCATGTGACATGTTTATAACATGTTGTGCCGACCCTTAGAGTGGGATAAGGGCAGGAAGATGATGATAATAATAAAATATTTAGGAGTATTCATTATTTTAAACTGTTAATTATGTTTTTGGGTCTCGGGTGACCTAATTTTAGTGTATTTCATGAGATCAAAGCTTTTGAACAAAGATATCACAACGTATCGTTAAGATTCGCGGGTGACTAGTAATGAAATGCTTGTGGAAGATGAAGCATTTGTTAGGTACACTGCCTTAACTCCGCTACTTGTTATTTACTTACTTATATACTTTATATACTTATTTTACTTGTAATTTGTTCAAGTATATTATTAACTTCATATAGTATTTCCCTTTATTTATATTTAAAACTGCCTTTCGTCCTGTCACTAAACGGATAAAGTGATTTTAACTCTAATTTCCACTATTAAGTACGTATATACTTCTTGACCGTGTTCGATATTGTTTTTATTAATATTATCGTCATTTCTTTATTTTTGATCTCAATCGCCTCGATAATGTTTAGTTTTTGCGTTCTTCGCATTTTCTTTTTACTCAACTGAAGGCGCCGTTGTCTGATATGAAGCTAATGCGTCCAAAGTTAAGCCATTTCATCTAATGTATGATTTTATTCAAATTGATTTGTCTTAGACAACCTTTTAAATTTTTTAATCTGATGCCTTATTACTAACAATTGTATGAACTCATATACAATAAACATACAGGTCACATCGTGTTAAAATTAAATTACATACGACCTGACAGTCAGTTCGGGACCACGGTGGTTGCAACTCTGCCGAAACGTCGAACATTATACAAAAGTAATTCAATTTAAACGCGTTGTGACTAGTATGTTTCTATAAAAAACAGTATGAATCGCGAAAGTTTTAAATCTACCATTATATTCTGTATTTCTTCCTTACTTCAATTTTTACATAATGTTTTCAATGCAGTTGCTTAGTTTAAAATACAGAAATCACAATCATAAACTGCTAAATCTTTCGTTAACATTAGGACTCAATTAAACAATATATCAAATATTGCAACATTGGCAAAGAATTTAAGGAATAAATATTATGGACATTTTGACATATTTTAACGAGGGAAAAGCTGCATGAGTACGATAACGTAAGTCAATGAGAGGCTGATGAAGCTGAGTGTTGTATCGGTGCCCATCGGCATCATGCGAAAAAGCTTGTACTGCAGCGGGCGAAGGGCGACGTGCTGCAGAGCTCGCTGGGTCTCCAAATGAAGATCTTCGTCTAAAACAAAGTAGCTACTATTTAAAATCCTATTGTGGCGACATTTAAGGATTTGCTTAGTTTCGTAGAAAAGTGTTTGTAATTATCGTGGCCGTAAACCAAGTCTGTAAAGTATCAAAAATTGTAAACTCAAGACTAGTTTCTTTTGATTCTTCTTTTGCAACTAATGGACCTTCAGTGCTTTTAGGTTTCCGAGCCTTCAAATTTTTTCAAGTTACGCCGCTTGAATCCTTCATCTCCTTGCTTTATGGACTCATTTGCTTACCTAATCAAACTAGCAAGGTTGTTTGTCTGTGGCGCAGTGCTCTACGACTCTCACTTTCATTGGTGTTTCGTATTGTATGGTATACTCGTATATTTAAAGCAGCTAAGAAATAAATAAGAAAAAATGAACAATAAAAGTAGCCGTATGGGCAATTTATAGTATGAAACCACGAGACTCGCCTCATAACAAACGAATCAGCTACGCACAGAATAAAAAATACAAAAAGCAAGCTTATTTGTTGTGAAAAAAATGTTGGCAGTAAAATGTATATGATGATGTAGTTAGCTTCATTACAATTCGAATGTGCTCATTACAGCTTATTTTGATATAGAATATTGCACTTTATCTGAATTTGAATTTAACTTACCATAGAGTTAATATTAATTAAATAAACATTATATATGTACCAGTAATGAAATAAAAAAATACCTATATATCTCTGAGTTTTATAAATGAATATACCTGTATATTATAAGTAAAGAAACTTTGTAATTATAATCCCACTGCTGGGCATAGGGCTTCTCTCTCCGTTTTCAGAGAGAATGATTAGAGCTAAGACTTACCACGCTGCTCCAATGAGAATTGGTGGATTATATATACCCAGAAATCTCTAAGTATATCGTCACGTTGATTTCCTTTAATAAAAAGCGTGTTACAAAGTGCAATTATAAAGAAGACACGTAAGTTTTCTCAAACTCACTGATGCCTGCTCGGGATTTGAACACGTGTCCTTCTCGAAAGAGTCGCACTGTCACTCATACCTAAATATTTTACTAGGGGCCTCAAAAGTTGTCCACACAATCATTATCAAAAAAAGAAATTAATTTATGAGATTAGTTTAATATTATCGAATGAATGAAAGATAAATTATTATTTAGCTAGTGAGAATAAAGAAGTTTTACCTGTGTAAACTAGCGACTGCTTTAACAGAGTACTTTTAATAATGTGTGCTTCATTCTTGGCCAACTCAAATGCAAACATCGGCCATGTTCCCACGCAAATCGAGTAGATAAAATTGAGAAACGTTACAAGAGCATTTAAAGTTAAGAATTCCTGCAATGGAATAAATTAAATTAAATTAAACATAAAAAATAATATTATAAATGCGAAAAGTTTTATCTTCTGTTATCGCTTACGCTCAATGTTGAAAAATACAATCAAAGCTTGTAAAGGAAGCGGAATTCTTCACTCGATCAGACCTTTCATATATAAAATTATAGTACCTTGTAATTTTTTACAACATAAAAATAGAAACTTAAAAAAAAAGAAAAAGAATCGGGCTCGATCTTAGGAATTGCCCGTTCCCCGAATAAACTACGTTGAGTTGACAATTTACAAGTTTTTTTGTATTCAATATAAAAAAAATTTAATGGCCAAAAACAGGGATAGAGCGATTATTGTTTTTTTAATACAATCTAGCTAGATCGATCGATCGGGGGAGAAATCCTCAAAACCCCATACATGCTGAATTATTTAGGAAAATCGTTGAAGTCGTTTCCGGGATTCCGAATATTATACATGCATACAAGATTAACTCATTTGAATATTAAAGATTTAAAACGGTATTTATACCTCGTGTAATATCAGCAACATAACGTTGCGCATAAACAGAACTGCCTTCGGGAAATATATTAGCACAGTTGTAAACATCTGAAATATTCAAAATCAATGTATTTGATCACAGTGACTTGTTATCTACTCTTATAAGAAATTCAGCCAGAAGTACATCATCATCCACCTGCCATTATCTCATTCTAAGTGGGGTCGGCACAAAATGTAATAAACATCTTGTCACATGATTCGGCTAGGTATATAACGACCGCCGCCTGCCTTACATCACCTTATTTTTATCGTCTTTGCGATACCTCAGTAAGAGAGAGGGCGGTCTATTCTACTCAGCCGGATACCACACGGCGGGTCAACTTACCTTAGTCGCCTTTTACGACACCTCGGTAAGGAATGAGGGTGGTCTAGGAATAAAAGAATAAAATTTCTCGAATTATTGTCATCAACGATGACTTGCCCTGGTCTGCCCCGTCAGATTATCGTCTATCAGAGAAATAAGAATTCATGAGAAATTAACGGTATGTTAACACTATTGCTATTCCTATCACTATAAGCGATATTGCAAACATATTTTATACCTAACATATTTGTATAATTTAGAAAAAGCTATGTAAGCTACCAGGTAAGGTAACCTAACATATTTATATAATTTAGAGCCGAAAAATTCAGCATGAGCACTATTTATTAAGTCAACCTCATAACCATGTTCCAACCAAATGTTTTAAATAAATAAATAACAATGAAAGTTTCTTTACATCGTTTAGAGAGACACAGACAGACTACATAAGCTTATTAAAATTATTATTTATAAAAAATGTGAAATATAAACAAACAGTTACCGAAAATTGAAGCTGAATGTCCATATCCTCGACGTACTGCAGTAGACAGTCGTAGACGCGTAGACATTTTCTGATGTTCAATATTCTGAGTGCGACCCTGTCTTTGCCGATAGCGTTCACCGTCACGTATTTGTATTCAAAAGATTTTCGGAGCTGTCTCATGCGATGGTAAAGTATATCAAGTAAAAGCATTTTCAAGACATAGCACAAAAATGAAGAGAATACAATTACGGAAGATTGTATAATATAGGGGGTTTCTTCATTTTCCGCAGCTTTAAAATAGTTATACATTCGCAAAAACAATATAGGCGGCAAGACTACGAACATTTTATAAGAGACTGCAACAGATTCAACATCCAAAATGTTTCCAGTAATGATTATAATGGATAAAGTATCCTTTATGTATTTGCCCTGAAATATCAAAGAGGCAGCACATTCACAGATAATCTCTAAATAGTTATGTGTTATTGGGGTCTCTATTGAATTATTTTTTCTCAATGAAAGATAAATAATTAACGACATAAAAAATAAACAATAAAGCCATAGTAATATTTTAAGAACTTTAGAACTGCCCAAATAAAAATAGTTTCCGAATAACACACGGATCCAGATGATGGTCTTCAATATAGCCACGTAATGTGTTGTAAGCATGTTTAGTGTAGTTATACGTGTAACTTATGGCTAGAAATGTCACACTAGTTAGACTGTTTTACTTGAACAAGTCGACGTCAAATATTTATAGCCTATTTCGATTATATCTCTACATAAGCAATTACCTGCACAATAT
Organism: Morpho achilles; assembly: GCA_947086495.1. Classification (NCBI taxonomy): domain Eukaryota; kingdom Metazoa; phylum Arthropoda; class Insecta; order Lepidoptera; family Nymphalidae; genus Morpho; species Morpho achilles. Next base: position 15,332,210 of record CAMTZB010000020.1, read on the forward strand.
TCAAATTCATCGTCGTTAATATAATACTCTATGAAATGAGTAATATCCGTAATATGACCCATTTTAATCCAAGGTAAAATATCTTACAATGTTACAGTCTACGAAGTAAGTTAATCTCCCAACTTATACTCATATATCGGTACAGGCCTTATGCGTAGAAAAATATACATAACAAAGTTATTAAGATTGTCTTTAATATTTGGGAATAACTGTTGTTACTCTATAAGTAGTTATGCAAAATCGCAATTCTATATTCGACTTGACAAAGAGTAAATAAGGAAAATGATCCTATTGACGTAATAATGCTATAAGCCAAAATTCCTTATCAATCAGATAAAATTTTGTTAAACTAATGCGATATCGATAATATTTAGGTACATTTGAATTTCATTTACGATCAATATATATTAATTGATTGATTCATAAAAATATTTATATGTATAAGACAAAATTTGACGTATATCATAGACATACAAAAGGTCACAAAAAGCTTGTGATTCCTGTGTCACGACTCAACAGAGTTTCCAACTCATTCGATGTTCTCGGTATTTGCTTCTACAATAAAACTCTACAATCCATACTAGACCAGTCTACAGAAAGGTTTAAATTAAGTGTAAGAGATATATGAAATACATATATATAAAAATTATCAAAAAATTGATGATTACATATTTGGATGATAAAAATGCCTGGATTTGAAAATCCTTTTAGCTTCATACAAGAACGTGGTTTAATAATGTAAAATTGAAAATATTTAAAAGATTGACCACCGTGTTTCTTTCTGATTCTTCTTGGTAAGAGCAAAATTCTAAGCCAGTTTTAGCTTCATTAATCCTATTAATCCTTGCAGATTCAAAAGTGCTTGAAAGAGCTTATTTGAGTATAAATTATTTAGATTTTATTTTGTTGCAACACTGTTCTTTATAACACGATTCTATACCAATCGATAAGCCATAATTGTATAGTACCCTGTATACTTTACAATAATAAGGTAAAGTAATAAGTTTGGTGTCGGACTACACATAGTTATTAAGTTATTGTCTGATTTTTATATAGATAAAAATCAATGTAATATTCATAAATGTAATATGGTACGGAATACGTTATTCCAACTGTTTACATAAACAGAATCGCAATTCAGTTTTTACTTGGTGTATTTGACTTAACTCTTCTTGCATTTACAAAAGAAAAAATCTGACAGCACCATCTTGATTTCGGTGTAAATATAAAGGCAAAAAACAAGTGGCTTACGCTGGACAATGATTTCAAAGCATTTAATAATCATGATGATAAGATATTATAGGTAAAACTCATGTTGGAATAATATTAGAAAAAAAAGTAATATATAAAGCGGAAAAGCGTTTAATTAATCATTATTATGAACATTTTCACAGTTTTATTTAGGGGAAAAGTTGAACGACGACGATAACGTAAGTCAAGCAGAGGCTGATGAAACTCAGTGATGTTTGGATGCCCATCGGCATCATGCGGCAGAGTTTGTACTGCAGAGGGCGGTGGGTGATGTGCTGCAGAGCGCGCTGGGTTTCCGAGCGGAGGTCTTCGTCTGAAACTAAGAAACTTTCGCATGTATAATATGAGGAGGATATATATATATATATATATAAATCGAGTAATTCAATCTTGATATCATGTTGTAATGATGTAACTCACACAGCAGGGTAAATATAGGAATTAATAAATATTAGATATAGAAATTAATTTTGTAGCAATTTTTGTACCTAAATAATTAATGTTTTACCTGTGCTCATAAGAGATTGTTTCATCAGAGTATCCTTAATAAGATCAGCTTCATACTTGGCCAACTCAAACATCAGCATTGGCGATGTTGCTACACAAATAGTGTAGAGGAATGTAAGGCATATTGTAAAAGCGTGGTAAGTAAGAAATTCCTGCAATTAAAATCCAACTAAATATAACAAAATACTACAATTGGTAAATATCATATATGGAAGAGATTATGAATTATGAAAAGATATAGTGGATATTTTTATATGCATATTTGAGATGTGGATAGTATTCGTTGTTGTTGCTTTCCCGCTACTAAAATGTAATTCAGCGTCTTGTCTAAGGATCCTTTTAGATAAGCACGCATTAAGAGGTGCGGAGGTTTTTTATCAGAAGATTTTTAAGTTAATTTGAAGTAACTCGATCTTTCTCTTTCTCTCTTCAAACAACACCGTTCACTGTTGGACACTGGTAAAAGTCTGTGGACCTGTATCTGAGAACCTCCGTGTGACACAAGGACTTGTGCCGCCTAGACCCAGCGACTTTTTTGAGGTCATCTGCCCACCCAGTAGAAGGTCGACTATAATCCTGCGCCCGCTAAGCAATTCCGAGTTTTTTTTATGAGATCCTTAGTTAGCGACCAAATGTCAGATCCATATTTCATCAGTAGCAACACGCGCTGTTTGAAAACCTTGGTCTTCAAGCACTGAAGTATTTTAGACGAAAAGATTATGCTTAACTTTCCAAAAGCTAAGATCTTTTCGCTGATACAAAATAAAAATTCTCACCTGATGCAATGTTAGCAATATGATGTTACGCATACAAATAACTGCCTTGGGAAAATAAAATAACACACTCAAAAACAGCTGAAACAGAATAAATAAACCAGTAAATCTTTATTTATTTCTAGCCGACCGGACAGACGTTATTTTGCCATATAAATTATTACTTATTCATTTGGATAAGGATAATATCATATTTATTGTAACACCTTCGCCAATAATGTAATATTATGATAACCATAAAAATGGTTAAAGTGAGTTAACCTAAAAAGCTAGACATTTGCTGTCGCGGACATTTATATAGAATTATAGGGGAACAACTTTGTAATAGATAATTTTTTAATAACTTTCACCGTTTACAATTCGCAATACTTAGCGTAATGTTATGTAGTCTATAGCCTTACTCCATAAATGAACTATCTTAGACTCAAATATTTTTTTAAATCGGTCCATTTCCTCAGATCAGCGCAAACAAACGAACAAATAAACAAACTCTTCAGCTTTTATATATTACTATAGATTTCAGCGTGCCCCACTCTTTGCTACTTCACTTTGCGACGAAACTGAAGTAACAAAGGGAGTGGCACATGGTTTGAAGAAACGATGGGCGTTAGGATCCTAAGCTGCTAGAATGGAAAAACATTGGAATAAATACATAGATAAAAGTTTCTATCACTTAAAAGCGTGAAAGAAGACGTATTCTAATTTTTATTACAAAAACAATTACCGAAGTTGTAGCTCGAAACGTATCAATTTTAATAATGAATAATAAGTACGCTAAAAATATTTTTCTAATACTTGTTGGATAGAGGATTCTTTTTTTTATTATTTGTACACTTTTTATGTACTAAGCTATAGAAAAGGCAAGGAAGGTTAATTTAGCTCAAAGGAGTGACATCATAATTTGAAATCAATTTTATCGAGTATTACTAGTGATATGATAAATAATGATATAAATTAGTTTGTTATTTCTCTATAAATATTATTGTTTTATTTGTTACAGTTATATTGTTTAAATATAACTTTAAGAAAATGTGAAATAAAAAATGTTTACCGCAATTTCCAGCTGAATGTCCATATCCTCGACGTACTGCAGTAGACAGTCGTAGACGCGTAGACATTTTCTGATGTTCAATATTCTGAGTGCGACCCTGTCTTTGCCGATAGCGTTCACCGTCACGTATTTATATTCAAAAGATTTTCGGAGCTGTCTCATGCGTTGATAAAACAAATTAAATACAAGCAATTTGGAGAAATAGCATGCAGTTGTACAACATGAAATTATTAAGCATAATGACAAATAGATCGTGCTCTTACTTGCGAAAAACTTTACACAGCTGTGAGCACGCAATAATAATATTAACGGAACTATTCCGAAAATTTTATATGAGACTGCAACAGATTTAACATCTAAAATAATTCCGGTAATGCTACAGAGTGATATCGTATTCTTCATGTACTTCGCCTGAAATAACAACGAAGCTGCACAATCCAAAATAACCTCAATATAATAGTTATTTATGAAGATTTGTATAGAGTAATTTTGTAGCCTTATGAACATAAAAGCAAGAAAAGAGATAAACGCTAAACAGTAGAGCCATAGTAATAGTTTAAGAACTTTAGAACGGCCCCAGTAACAATAATGTCCGAATATAACACGTATCCATATAAAGATTTTCAAACAAGCCACATAATGGGTTGAGAGCATGATGGGTGTAGTGCCACCGTAACTTGGAAAGGAAATGAACAAATACATTTCAGATGCGATTGTATCTTTAGAAATAAAGTGATTGGACACTTAATTATCAGAATTAATGTTTTTGTTACTGTTCTTTATGAAATATATTTCCGTGTAAAATTACTGTACAATGTGACTGTGAACTGGTATTATGGAACTCCATAAAGTAATCTTTTTCTGTAAATGTTATTTTCCTTTATTAGGAGCTTCAATAATTGGGCAAAAGTCGGGGCAAAAATGACAAACTACTTCGTGTTTTAAATGACATACAACACAAACAGTGATTTTTTATTTCATTAAGATATTTTTGAACATTATATATTCATAAATTTTGGTGATGAATCATCATCTTCCTGCCCTTATCTCACTCGAAGTGGGGTCGGCACAATATGTTATAAACATGCTGTCACATGATTTGGCTGCGTTTTTACGACCGGCCGCCTGCCTGACGTCAACTGTCGCTCTTTACGACACCTCAGTAAGAAAGAGGGTTGTCTATTCTACTCAGCCGGATACCACACGGCGAGTCGACTTACCTTAGTCGCCTTTTACGACACCTCGGTAAGAAATGAGGTTGGTCTATTCTACTCAGCCGGATACCACACGGCGAGTCGACTTACCTTAGTCGCCTTTTACGACACCTCGGTAAGAAATGAGGTAGGTCTATTCTACTCAGCCGGATACCACACGGCGAGTCCACTTACCTTAGTCGCCTTTTACGACACCTCGGTAAGAAATGAGGGTGGTACTATTCTATTCAGCCGGATACCACACGGCGTAAATTTTGGTAATGAATAAGAACTAAAATTATGGATCTTACACTCCTGCGTATGTGTTATTTGTTTAAAAAAGGATACAAAGTATAAGTTCACGTAATAAAACGCGTATAAGGCTCAAAATAATGTATCGATCGTGTATTTGCTGTTAGCCCAGAATGGATTATGAATTAGAAACAATATTCAATTGCATTGCAACTCCCAATTGCCATTACTCTATTCAAGCTGCAGTATTAATGTGTCACATATCTATTTATCACAATATAAAACCGCAGGAAATTTAATAAACAATCATTTTTGGTAGTCAAATTTTCATAGTTTATGTACAAGCTGCACGAGGACGATGACGTAAGTCATGCAGAGGCTGACGAAGCTGAGTGATGTATGGATGCCCATCGGCATCATGCGGCAAAGTTTGTACTGCAGTGGGCGGTGGCTGATGTGCTGCAGGGCGCGCTGGGTCTCCGAGCGGAGGTCTTCGTCTGAGAAAGAGTAAATAAATAATTAGGTAATGGTTTAACACTATCGTACTCCTGGACATAAATCTCCTCTCTGATTTGGAAATAAGGATTTGATGTTAAACTTTAGAATTTGATGTAATTGTTTTTTTCTTCTTATGGTTTCACGTGCCTTGGCTTTTGTGTAAACATAATTCTGTATAAGCCTTCATAGGGCTTTGGGGTTAGTTTGTTTTTTAACAGAATGAGTCTTGTAAATTTCTTTCATACACCGAGCATGATTTACTTGAAATCCTTTCACTATGTTAAGTTTTAGATCATCATTAATGTATTTACTACTAATATAGTGTATATCTAGCATCTCTCAATTTCGTGCTTTGAAATCTTTCGGGAATATTGATGATGCTGTGGCTAGCTCCACCCAAAAATAATTGAATAGCGTACGTCCAAATTACTTTAGGTATGATATTAGAGATAGGTGATTTGATTTCATATGACTGATTTGGCGTTCGAATTTGGTATCCTTTTGTTCTTTTATCTAGACGAATTCGTAAATACTTGCCATCTACAGATTGGGGAATTTTCATTACTCCTGTTATTGATAGTAAAAAAGTCCTTACCGGTGTGCATTAGATATTGTTTGAATAAAATGTCTTTAATCATTTCCACTTCTTTCTTGGCCAACTCAAACATAATCATTGGAGTTGTTGCTACACAAATAGTATACACAAATGTTATAAATACTACTAGAGCTTTAATAGTGAATAATTGCTGCAAAAAAAATCATAAGAAAATATTACACTTACTGTATTGTAAAACTAGAGAAAGAGAAAAAGATATAACACACGATCGTCCGTCCCCTAAGTAACTTAATATTTGTTTAGACAGACAACTGGTAAACATATAATTATATATATATTTTTTTTTAATGCATACTTAATAAAAATATACACACAGACTCGAAGACCAACAAATTCATTTATAGAAAATGATAGTAATAAGTAATAGTAATCGAACCCGCGACCCAAGGAGCTGCAAGCAGGATCAGGTACACTACAGCTCCAACGGGCTAGTCAAAATATGAACGGCTGCTGTAAGATTCACATCGAATATCTGCATTTATGCGAATATATGACAAGCGAATAATTGTGTGGCTTTCCATCCAACATCTTCCCCGCAATCAATTTTTAATATACTAAAATTTAGGAGGAAAAACAAGCTCCAGGCGACCACACTTTGACACGTATTGTGGATTTTGATTATTAATTGATTGATATATAAATATTTATTTATGATTCTTACCTCATGTAGTGCTAGTAATATAGTGGTGCGCATACAAACAACCGCCTTTGGAAAATATAAGAACACTGTGACAAATAACTGAAACAAGAAAAAACTTCACGTCGTAATAAGTCTGTAATTAAACGTATTAAAGTCTTTGTTCTTAAACAACAAATAGTAGTATATAATGTAACGCCACGCCGTATGCAAAGCAAACTAAGCCAGCCAATCAGCCAAGCTTGCTAAGCCTTAGGCACGGCAGTTGAGCGCGATAAATGTCAGCCAAATCCATGCCGCCTTAGTGACACTTGCGTAAAAATGAAACGGAAGTGACGTCAGTCGTGCCTCCATATTGTCTCTCCTTACTACCAAGAGAAGGGATGCGTTAAATATAAACCATCGCACGCCATTGTTAGTCGTCGCTTGATACAGTAAACATGTCTAAGTCGTTATTCTCTTCCACTTTTATTACCGTTACAGTAATATAACACAATTTCATGAACATATACTAGTCTCTTCGTATAAAAAGCCGGTGTCATTTCGTATGTAAACCAAATAATAATAACATATCTGTGTATATAATACATAATAATATGGATAATCCTGTTTCAGTCGAGCTTTAAAAACTTCCTTAAAATACATACTTTTGTTTTGCCGCTGACACATTTTTAATTTACAAAATTAAATGTAATATAAATTCTTTTTTTTATTTATTTCTTACTACAACTTAAAAATGTAAAATAAATAAGTATTTACCGAAATTTCCAATTGAACGTCCATATTCTCGACGTACTGCAGTAGACAGTCATAGACGTGGAGACATTTTCTGATGTTCAATATTCTGAGTTTAACCCTCTCTTTGCCGATAGCGTTCACTGGTACGTATTTATATTCAAAAGATTTTTGGAGCTCTCTCATGCGATGATAAAACAAATCAAACAAAAGGAACTTTGAGAAATAGGATAAAGTTGTACAACATAAAATTATTAAACATAATATCATATAGATCGTGCTTCTGCTTGAGAAATAGCTTACACAGCCATAAACACGCAATATTATTATCAGTGGCAAAATTCCAAAGATTTTGTAAGAAACTGAACCAGATTCAACACCCAAAATATTTCCAGTAATGGTAAAAAGAGATAATGTTTTCTTCATGTATTTTCCCTGAAATATCAAGGCGCCTGCACATTCCAAAACAATCTCAGTGTAATTGCTCATTACAAAGAGTTCTATGGTGAAATTTTGTTGTCTGAAGAACATATAGGTAAAAAACGTCATAAACGCGAAGCAGTACAGCCATAGTAGCTTCTTAAGGACTTTAGAACTGCCCAAGTAACAATAGTGCCCAAATAACACTCGGATCCATATAATTGTCTTCAAACAAGCCAAGTAATGTGTGCAGAGCATGTTTAGTAGAATGTCAGTCCGATTTATAACGAGAAATGAACAAGCCGACATCAAACATTTATAACCTATTGCGATCGTATCTCTTATCGTGAAGCGATTAGACCCATAATAATCAAATTTGTTACTATTACAACATTAATTTTTTGAATGGATAATACTTGTTACATAGTCTCTAATAAAGGTAAAATTAAAACGACGAAAAGTTTAACAGTGACATCGTACAAGCTTAACTCTTTACCTTATCTGCCTATTTTTTTTTGTGAACAAAAATATTAAGATGTTTTAGTTATTTTATTAGTCCTTTTTCATTTTTGTTTTCATTGTTTAGTTTGTTAACAGATCTTTTATCTGTACTTTTTTAATGTTTAAATACCTACTTTACTTAACTTAACTAAATACTTTATTGAAAATAACATTTAGAATTACATGAAATCTCATTTCACTTACATATGCCATTTCTAACTGGTGTATCAATAATAACATATCACTGAATACAAATAAATGTAACTTTATTGTTTTTACTCGAAATAGAAATGTTATTCAGTCACAATATTGTATTAATGGTGCAGTCTTGTTACAAAAGAAGGAGATAAGTGATCTAGGAGTACTTTTCGATTCCAAGTTGACATTTATACCTCACATAGATAAAATAATAAGAAAGTCTTCAGGAATGTTAGGTTTTCTAATGCGAAATGGCAAGTTATTCCGCGATCCAAAAACTAAAATATTGATTTATAATGCTTACGTTAGGAGTACACTTGAGTATTGCAGCATCGTTTGGTCGCCAAATTATAAGGTTCATCAGTTAAGAATTAAACGCATACAAAAAAGATTTTTGCGGCATCTTGCATACTCATGCAAGCTTCACAAGCAGCTTCCCACGTACAATGAAAAGTTGGTGCATTTTAAAATGGATAGTTTAATTGACCGCAGAAAACTGCTTGATATGACCTTTCTTTATAAACTTCTTAGGAATAAAATTGACTGTTCTCTTTTGCTACAATGTATTAAGTTCCATGTTCCTCGCCGCGTGCCGAGACTTCCAACAAGGTTACTTTACCAGCCTTTTGCTAAAACCAATCTAAAACAGTTTTCAGCCATGTCTAGGTTGCCTAAATTATTTAATTCCATCTGCGGAGAAGTGGATATTTTTGATGACACTTTTAAAAAATTCAATAAAAAGACAGTAAGATTGTTAAGAGGCGATTAACTAAATGCAATCGATATCTTCTTAGATTTAATTTAATTTAATTTTTTGGTTACTTGTATCGTTCACAGTAAATATTATTGTTTTTTCTACCTATAATATTAATATCACATGCTTAAGATTTAATGTAAAAAAAAAATTTTTAGTGTTCATTGTTTAATAATTTTTTGGTGCATGTGGTTCATGTGCAACATATGAAGGCGTTACAGCCTTCATATGTTGTACATGTTAAATATATTTTTTTTTGTTTCTATTTTTATTATATGTAAGTTTTATATGTAACAACAACTGGCTGTCCAAATAAATAAATAAATGCATTTTATTTATTTTCCATATTTAATGAAAACATTATTTTAGCGCGCAAGCAGTTAAGATAGAAAAAATTAAGCAGGTGGACAATATTTGTTATAATTATTCCTATTTTAATGATTCTGCCTTTAGATGGCTACAAAAAAAGACTACGGCAACTGGTCTTCTATAAATGAATTAATGTGTTGCTCAAATACGTGCTTTTTGTAAAATTTGTTAGTAGAGTTAACGAGAGAATAACGCACTGTTTATTATTACATCGGATCTATTTTCGGGAGAAGTTTGGGGTTACAGTTTTATAGCATAGCTGTGTACGAGTATGTCAGGGTGTCAGTTTGTTTGTATGGGATTTCTAGTTCAAGAGCAAGAGAACACTACATGTATGGAGAACGTTGTACCAAACTTTGTAATGTTCAATTACTCAAACATGTTTATCATACGTTACTTGAGATACTTAATGGTATTTGCTAATGATACTAGATGTCTTACATTTTCTTCACAATATTTAAGCAATTTAATTTTTGTATATAAAGAATTATGTAACAATTGGCGGTGTATATAATAGACAAAGTATACAAAATATACAATATAGACAAATCGGTACAAGTTTGCGGCTCCTGCTTTGCGCCTTACAATACGTAAGTCGTTTGTGGGTTTGGGTATAAGATTCTATAATGAAATTCAGCAATCAATTTTAGCTTTGCCATTACAGCAGCTTAAAACACCGTTAAAAAGAGGCTTATACAGAAAACCTACTATACTGTTGAGGATTACTTAGATGATAAGAATGCGTAGATATAGATATTGTTCAACCTTGTACAAGACAGTAATGACTAAATGTAACTAATTATAAGTATTATTTTGAAAAGAGCAACCGCAAGCGAGTTACTTGCGCGCTCTTCTCGGTAGGAACACCTTTCCGAACCAGCAGTAGAGCTAACGATTTAAAAGCACTTGTTTACAAGTTTATTTGTATAAACGAAATTTTGAATTTGAATTTAAATACTCCGAACTAAGATCAAAATGGAAGCACAGACGACCTCGTAAACGTCGCAGAAAGCCGCTGGATCCAGGCGGCAAGATCGTAGAGTGCGAAAGTACAATAATGTACAACCAATGTACAATAATGGTTGACGAGAGAGGGAAGGTGAAATATACCAATTTTCGACAAATGGATTTAGGATTCTGATAGCGCACTTGTTTTTCCTTTATCCTGAGAAGCAAGAAATTAAAAATCACTTAATGACATGTAAAATGCGACATTTTTTACACTCCAATATTGGACAGCAAGCATGTTCATAAAAATCAGATATATAGATAAAATAAAGAATAAACGACTCAATAGATTTCTTGTTTAACTCAGCATTATTTCCTTAACGTGCTACTTACAACAAAAGGATTTCTTCACAAACGACGAGGCTTGATTTGAAAGTAAATATACAATTTATTTATATTATAAACAGTGGGGTCCTAAATTGAAGTGAATGCTTTTTAAATAGCGATATAATAATAAGACCGTTGTTCGCTAACTTAAACTTTTAAGGACCATAAAACAGGAATTGTTTAATTCTATATCTGACATATAGATACTCGGTATGTAGTGCCAAATTTCATCAATATTAATCTAGTCGATTAGTCGTGGGAGCAAAATAGACGGACGTACACATTTATAATTGGAATGGAAGTATGCAGTATAAAATTAGCCAGAGGTATATAACATGCCGATTAGAGACATTTAGTGGCCCTTAGTTTGAAAAAAACTTTTAATACTTATTTCATTGTACTAATTTTCATATATATGGGTCTAGTAGATTAGCACTGAAAGCGTAAGAAATAGACAATCTTTCACATTTATAAAATTAGTAAGGATTTAGGAAACAGGAAATTTGTATTTATATTAGTTAGTAGCAGTTTACATGCTTAACATATCATCAAGTTGTTCATCACCTCAGGACGATAAAAAATTGTTATATTTATACCACCACACCACAAATCACTCTGCACTCGCTCGGTTGCTTGTCGCTCACCTTTTCTTCACCTTTCAACCAACCTGTCTTGTTAGGGTTTTTGACACTTTACTTTGTCTATTTTAAGACGAAACCTATTAAGGACTGTTAATATTAAGTTGTGTTTATTGGTTGAAGGGTTTTTAGTGTCTATAAATACATTTATGAAGGCCTAGAGTTCTAAAATTTGTTCAAAAATTTTTTAGCTGTGATACCCCAACAATAAAATCGTGAGGCTTTTTCGAAGGGGGCTAAGAGTTCAAACCCCGAGCGAGTTTAATAATTACTAATGGCAATTTGTCACATGTTTTTCGGTAAAGGAATACATCGTGAAGTAGCCTTGAAAATTCTGAGGATATGTGTTGGTTACCAATACGCATTGGAGCAGAGTTGGTCTTAGCTCTAAAATTTTCTCTCCAGGAACGGAGTGAGGAGGCCTATGCCCAGTGGGATAGTAACAGCCCGTTACTTTTTTTTATAAATGTAATTGTTTTATTTGCTACAGTTATATTTTTTAAATATAAGTAAAAAAAATGAAATAAAAAAGCATTTACCACAATTTCTGAACGTCCGTGTTTCAAGCTCAACGTCCATATTCTCGACGTATTGCAGTAGACAGTCGTAGACGTTGAGACATTTTTTGATGTTCTGTGTTTAACCCTTTTTTTGCCGATGACGTTCACTGTAACATTTTTTATATTCAAAACACACACACTTTACACATTATATATTCAAAAGATTTTCGGATGTGTCTCATGCATAAAGAAATCAGTCACAAGCAATTTGAGACGGCAATTTTTAGCAATAACTTGTACAACATGAAATTAAGAATCTTAATAGCAATTAGATCGTTTTTTGATTGAGAAAAACATTGCACAGTTCTGAGCAGACTGTCTCACTCTGTCTCTGAGGGTACAAATAACAACAGCAAAGATCAGTTGATACAGCCGTGTATTCGTGGTTAATAAATAAAATAGTAAAGCCCAAAAATATCCAGAATCAATGTCATGCCACAATCTATCTTAGGAAACATCTTAACATATTCTATAGACCTAATAGTTTGAGTACATGTGCAGGTATTAGTTGTAACAGTATGATATAGATTAACATCACACTAGAAAATAATATTTTGATTTTCAGTATGAAGGCTTTTTGGTCACCTGTATTTGCGGCGGGTTGTTTTAACAAAAGTGTAAGTAACAGCCTCTATATAAGTGGATCCGGGTGTGGCTCAGCATTCTTTTCGTGCGACGAAAAGTGCTTATTCATTTCATTGTTCAACTTTCTTGCTACTTGGATTAAACTCACATCCTTTTTATCCGCGGGTGTTTCGTCTTAGGGAGGTGCCATATCCCTAATCATGGGCATATATTGCTGACTTATCGTTTCCAAATCGGGGTCAATTAAAATTTAAGTAACCATAATTCAAGTACCCATGAGCAATTTAGGCCTTTAAAATCCATAAATTTTTCATAATTCAGACAGTTCTTGTGATCTAGTAGATTTGCTGTCGGCTTCTGCAATAGACTGGTGATCAAATAAATAAATATATAAATACTCCGGCAGTATTTGATCACCAGTCTATTGCTGAATGGTAGAGAACAGAAGAAAACTAGAGAGGTAGGTTCTGTAAAAAATAACACGTATCACGCTAAGATCCTGACACCACCATTATTCCATTCAAACTGCAGCGCTAATTTGTTACAAATCTAATTATCTCCTAATTTGGGTAACATAAGGATAATATGAAACCGAGGGAAAAGCATTTAATAAAAAATCATTATAGGTAGATAATTTTTCATAGTTTATGTACAAGCTGCACGAGGATGATGACATAAGTCATACAGTGGCTGACGAAGCTGAGTGAAGTATGAATGCCCATCGGCATAATTCGGCAGAGTTTGTACTGTAGCGGGCGGTGGTTAATGTGTTGCAGAGCGCGCTGGGTCTCCGAGCGGAGGTCTTCGTCTGCGAAAGATTAAATAGATAATTAGGTAGTAGTTGGACACTTTCGTACTGCTGGACAGAAATCTTCTCTTTAATTTTGGAAAGAAGCATTCGATATTAGATTTCGACATTTGATGTTATTGTTTTACTTATGGTTTTACTGTTGTTATTGGCTTCTGTGTAAATTCAATAAGCCATTATGATAGAATTTTGCGGTTAGTTTGGTTTTTTTTAGTAGATGAGTCTTGAAAATTGATTTCATATGCCGGACATCATTGAAATCCTTTTACTCTGTTAAGTTTTGGATCATCATAAATGTATTTACTAATATAGTACGGTATATCTAGCATCAATGTCTTATTCTGAAATCTTCCGAAAATACTTATGTTGCTGATACTAGCTCCACCCTATAATTCTATACCATAGATCCATATTACTTTAGGTATCATTTTAGAGATAGCTAATTTGATTTCATGTGATTGATTTGACGTTCAACTTTGGTATCGTAAATACTTGTCATATACAGATTGGGGAATTTCCTCATTATTGGAAGAGTAACCGCCGAGTTTCTTGCTGATTCTTTTTGGTAGTAACAGCTTTCCGAGCAGTAGGATTGACGATTCAAAAGCACTTGTTTACATGTTTACTTGAATAAAGAATATTTTGAAATTTGAATTTGAAATTCTTATTGTTTGTAGTAAAAAAAGTCTTTACCTGTGTGCACTAGATATTGTTTGAATAAAGTACTTTTAATCATTTCTACTTCTTTCTTGGCCAACTCAAACATAACCATTGGAGTTGTCGCTACACAAATAGTGTACACAAATATTATAAATATTACTAGACCATGAAAAGTGAATTCCTGCAATAAAAAATAAATGTATCATAAGAAAGTATTACACTTGATATATGGTAAAAAGGAGGAATTAATTAATTAATTAGGAATTAGGGGAAGTCTGAAAGTTGCGCCCATTACAGAAAAGATGAGAAGTGCGAGACTAAGTTGGTATGGTCATGTAAAGATGAGGGATAAATATCATGTGACCAAAAGAGTTTTAAATATGAATGTGGATGGACGTATGGCTGGGAGGAGGCCAAAAAAAGATGGATGGATTATGTGAAAAATGATATGCATGTTAAAGAAGTGGGCACCAGAGTTGAGCAATGTTAGAGGAGAATGGAAGTAGAAGACATATTGTGCCGACCCCATTTAGATAGGGATAAGGGTAAGAGAATGATGATATGGTAAAAAGGAGATTGAGCAAAAATTTAATGGCTGCTAGAGGATTCACATCGAACATCATGTGACGTTATTAATAAAAGGTTTTTGATTTGATTTGATTTGAATATCCGAAAATCTGTCTCTGTGGCTGGTACAGCTAAGCCGCTAAGCCCATGTAGATGAAATTTGGCACAATATACAACATATGAATAATTTTCTTTTATAGCATCTTCCTCGCCTTCAATTTTTTATATATTAAAGTAAAGAGCGAAAAAGCAAGTTTCAGTAAAAACAAGTATCACGAATTGAGGGTTTATATCAGGTGTGGCTAAAGTCAATAATCGGATTACTAAACGATTCACGAAGATTCTTACCTCGTGTAGTATTAGTAATATGGTGATGCGCATACAAACAACTGCCTTTGGAAAATATAGGGACACTGTGACAAATAACTGAAACAAGAAAAACTTCACGTCGTAATAAGTCCGTAATAAAACATATTGCAGTCTTTATTTCAAAACAAATGTTGTCGCCACTGACTTTCGCTTTGTATTTTATAGCAACAAAGTCGTGAAACAAGAATATCGCGCCCTTTTTGATTAAAATGATGGCAATACTGTGCCGTTGTTGTTTCCGGTTTAGTTTCTTTCTATTGATAAAACGTTTCAGTGACAGTCAGTCTTAGTTCGTCTTTCAAGAAAAGTGCATCTCTGAACATCATTCTAGCAACTAGATGCTTAAATGTAGATCTAAACTTAACACGGATATTAGTAGATATTATAGAACACAATTATCTAATATAAAATATTTTTTATGTTAATGTTTTTTTATACGACGGTATTGTTTTAAACACATTTACGAAATTGAATATAATATAAATTCTAAAAATGGTAGAATATCTTTGATTTTTTTTCTATATGCTTGTGACATCGGTACACACATGTGATATTCGGCTGAAAGACCACTTATTTCTTATCGACTAAGGTACGTTGATCCGCTGTATGGTATCCGGTTTAATAGAAAAGAGCACCCTCTTTCTTACCAACTTGTCGTAATATACGACTAAGGTAAGTTGACATCAGGGATAAGGGCAGGAGGTTGATGAACTCAGAATTAAGAAATTAGTAATTACCGAAATTTCCAGCTGAACGTCCATATCCTCGACGTACTGCAGTAGACAGTCGTAGACGCGTAGACATTTTCTGATGTTCAATATTCTGAGTGCGACCCTGTCTTTGCCGATAGCGTTCACCGTCACGTATTTATATTCAAAACATTTTCGCAGCTGTCTCATACGATTGTAAAACAAATCAAACAGAAGGAAATTTGAGAAAAAGCATACAGTGGTACAACATATATTTATGAAACATAACATCATATATAACGTGCTTTTGTTTAAGAAATAGTTTGCGCAGACATAAATACGCAATATTAATATAAACGGTACTAATCCAAACATTTTATAAGAAACTGAACAAAATTCAACACCCAATATATTTCCAGTAATGGTAAAAAGGGATAATGCTTTCTTCATATATTTTCCCTGCAATATCAAGGCAGCAGCACATTCCATAATAACCTCAGTGTAATTGCTCATTACCAAGAGTTCTATGGTGAAATTTTGTTGTCTGACGAACATATAGGTAAAAAAAGACATAAAAGCGAAGCAGTACAGCCATAGTAGATTCTTAAGGACATTAGAATTGCCCAAGTAACAATAGTGGCCAAATAACACTCGGATCCATATAATTATCTTCAAACAAGCCAAGTAACGTGTGCCGAGCATGTTTAGTATAATGTCAGGCTGATTTATAACGGGAAATGAACAAGCCGACATCAAACATTTATAGCCTATTGCGATCGTATCTCTTAACGTGAAGCGATTAGACCAATAATAATCAAATTTATTATTGTTAAAACATTAATTTTTTGAATGGATAATACTTGTTACATAGTCTCTGATAAAGGTAAAAATAAAACGCCATAAAGTTTAACAGTTACATCGTATAAGCTTACCTTCCAGTGTTATCTTATTATTTTATTTAATATGAATTTTTTAAAGATGTTTTGGTTATTTTATAAGTCCTTTTTTCATGCGACTGTTTAGATTGTTTAGAGATCATTTATTTTCTACTATTTTAAAGTTTAAATACTTATTGATTTACTTTATTGAAGTTAGCATTTAGATTTACATTACGTTCTTTTCGTAGGTACGTAAGTCGTTTATGGGTTTGGGTATAAAATTCTATAGATGCTTTGTCATTACAGTAATTTCAAAAACTGTTAATGCGGGGCTGATATAAAAAGCTTACTATACTGTTGAGGATTATTTAGATGATAAGAATGCGTGGATATGACTACTATTAGGTCCTGTACAAGATAGTAACTAAATGTAACTAGTTATTAGTATTCTTTTGATAAGAGCAACCGGCGAGTTTCTTGATGGCTTTTCTCGGTAGGAACAGCTTTCCGAACCAGCAGTAGAGTTGGCGATTCAAAAGCACTGGTTTACAAGTTTACTTGAATAAAGAAAATTTTGAATTGAATTGAGATTTTAACCCTTTAAAACACCCCAGAAATGCCACGCCCACCAGCGTACTTAAAGATTACCGTTTAAGAAGTACCAGGTCTTCATAAAAGTTAGAGAACTCTTCCCGCATGTTAACCGAATAGCATTCCTACGACTCAACGTTATTGGTCAGTTGTAAACATATTTTAAAAGTAAGAACTTAATACCATTGAAATAAGACATATTATTATGCGCTTTAGCTGTTTCATTAAGTTGGTTATTGGTGGCTTCGGCAGAGTCTTTTGTTTTTCTAGCGACTAGTCGAGGATGCTTTGCGTCACCTACTTTGGTAGGTAAAACGCTTGTGTCCATTATATCACGAGTGTAATTTATAAGTTCAAATTCAAAATATTTATTATTCAAATAAAACTTAGTATCTGGTTGACCGAGCCTTGCATCATCATCTCCCTGCCCTTATCCCACTCTAAGTGGGGCACAACATGTTATAAACATGCTGTCACATGATTTGGCTGCGTTTTTACGATCGGCCTGACGTCAACTTATCTTAGTCGTATTTTACGTAACCTCAGTAAGAAAGAGGGTGGTCTATTTTACTAAACCGGATACCAGACGGTGGGTCAACTTACCTTAGTCGCCTTTTACAACTCCTCGATAAGAAAGAGGGTGTTCTATTTTACTAAACCGGATACCAGACGGTGGGTCAACTTACCTTAGTCGCCTTTTACAACTCCTCTGTCAGAAAGAGGGTGTTCTATTATACTAAACCGGATACCACACGGTGGGTCAACTAACCTTGTCCGCTTTTACAACACCTCTGATAGGAATGAGGGTGGTCTATTCTACTCAGCCATACCACACTAAATCTGCATAATATATAAACAATATATTGATATTGTTAATAAGAGATTATTTGACTATAGATTAGTTATATTTGATTTGTATTAATTGTAATAACAGTCAAATCTAAGTAATCTATATTCAAATAAGCTCTTGCAAGCTCTTTCGAATTGTCCAGAATTAACAACATAGACTTAATAAAGTTAACAAACTGGTTCTGAATGTTGCCCTTACCAATAAAAATCAAAAAAGGTCGGCATAAACACTTTTTACCTGTTAAAATCATCCAGTAAAACCGTCTGTCAATATAATGGAACTGTTTTCTGTAGAAAGCTTACGCGGCATTGACGGAAGCAAACTTCAATAGCCTTCGACGCCCACCACACTTAGTTTCATTATGACAAGCTTAAATCGATGTCCCCATGCAATAATATTGACAATATTGTCCTATATTTAGAAATTTACGTATGTCTAGTTGTGTTGTGGATCACTTCAGTTCCATATTTTATAGGAATCCCGTTCCTTCATTCTGTTATTTCATAGAGTGAATTTTGTTTATTGTTTTCTTTTATCCTTGAAATGAATGACTAACTTTTAGTAAAAGGTAATTCAGTTGTAATAGTTATATTTATGTTATTGTTATAGTATAGTAGTTATAGAATAAAACCACACTCATTTCTTACCGAGGTGTCGTAAAAGACGACTATGGTAAGTTGATCCGCCGTGTGGAATCCGGCTAAATAGAATAGTACTACTCTCTTTCTTACCGAGGTGTCGTAAAAAGAGACTACGGTAAGTCGACCCGCCGTGTGGTATCCGGCCGATTACCATACACCACACTAATTTCTTACCGAGGTGTCGTGAAAGGCGACAAAGGTAAGTTGATCTCCCGTGTGGTATCCGGCTGAATAGAATAGTACCACTCTTTTTCTTATCGAGGTGTCGTAAAAGGAGACTAAGGTAAGTCGACACGCCGTATGGTATCCGGCTGAGTAGAATAGTCCATCCGTATTTCTTCACGAGGTGTCGTGAAATACGACCTCACCGGGCGGGACGGGCGAACGTAGAAGCATTTCCGAGGTTGGAAAATGCGGAGAGTAGGGCGTCTATGTTTGGACTTAAACTTTTATCATAGCTGGTGTATTTAACCGTCCCCGGCGACGATCGGTTTTGGATGCACCTCAGCTTTTTCAAAGTACCTCTTAGAGAGACTTTTGAATAACTATGAAGAAGAAGCAGGATAACTTTATTGCACAAATAAAATACAGAGTGAAAAGAACAAGAGACATAAATAATAGAAACAATTAAATGTGCAAAGGGCGGTCTTATCATACTGTTGTGATCTCTTCAACACAACCCTTTTGAAAGAGAGGATCTTTTTAATAATTATCCACGGGTTAGCATGCAGATAATCTGTGATAGCCCAGCGGTGCGACCGTGTGAATCTCTAGAGACGATCACGGGTTCAAACCCGGGCAGACACCAGTGAGTTTTTCTATTAAAATTTATGTGTCTAATTGATCAAACGCTTTTTGGTGAAGGAAAACATCGTGAGGAAACCTGCACATCTCTAGAATCGTAGGGATATGTGAAACCTACCAATCCACATTGGAGCAGCGTGGTAGGTTTTAGCTCCAACCCTTCTCCAAAAACCGGAGAGAGGAGGCCTATGCCCAGCAGTGGGATAGTAACAGGCCAGTTCTTACTTGCACGCAGATAAGTATGTAAAATGCTATATACCAAAATCTCTATGTAAACAGTTAGGTAACATTCCGGCCAAATATATGAGGCGCACAAGACCGCGGCCTTGAACCGTCCGCCCGTTCAAGTGCGAGGGTATGGTCGAAAGGAGGGGCGTTTGAATTGGATAATGCCACTGTAACTGGCCACTCTTCCGCCGCGCGTCACTTGGATTTATTTACTACCCTCATTATAGCGAGACATGACGACGCTGAAATATTATTCTTGACGCAGTAGTGGAGTGATTCGATTCAATGAATAAGAAGAATGAGGAAACAAAGAATTTTATTTATGTATTTATATACACAGGAGTCATTAAATTTAAAATAAAACCTTGGAATTGGATATAAATCTTTTTTTTTTACTCTTTTAAATCTTTTTTTAAATTTGTGACAGCCTAATGAGACTATGCGACTCTAGAGACGATCATGGATTCAAATCCCGGGCAGGCACCATTCTTCTATTAAAACTTATGTATCTAATTGTTAATTGCAATATATGACACGCTTTTCGGTGAAGTAAAAAAAATTGTATCAAATGCCGGTAAAACTTGTAATTTATTCAACAAATCAAAAAGACTGGTGTTTTAAGATTAAGAATTTTAAACTATTTTTGGCCAAAAAAAGAGCTTAGAAAAAAGTTACAACCTTAGTTATATCAACACTTATTTTTATATTTGTTTTTAATTATTCTGAATATTTCGAATTTCTAAATATACCGACGACTAAAAATATATACGGTTACAACAGATCTATTATTATAAAATACCTAAAATTTTAAAAATTTAGTTTTAACAAAAAGTTTACGAATGTACGATTACAGTAGCGACATCTAGTTACTGCTAACAAAATTTATATACTTCATTACTTTTAAGTTTTAAACATAAAAATGCTTATATAATTTAATATTTAATAGTACATAATTAAACAAATATATTGTACATCTTGTATATTTTTGTGTTATATCTATAAAAAAGAATGTGTTCCCTAGTTTGTTACTGAACTGATATCTAAAATGTCAATTTTTGAATATTCTATTTTCAAATTCTGATTCCTTTGGCTAACGGAAAACTGAATATTTCGTGAAACCTAGTTTACTTTAAGTTATATTAAATATGAATATAGATTTATGCAATTGTGACAATGAATACTCAAAATAAAATAACTGATGCAGAATTCGTCCCATTTCTGCATAGTTTAGGCGTTGAAACATATAATAAATCGTTTGAATGGATGTTGAATGACCCTGACTTTGCTGATGTCTTAGGATGGATCTACCATAACTTGGACGAAAACAATGCATTAACAGCACGTGAAGAAAGCAGGTACATATATACTATGTTCTTTTAATAATTAATCATCATTATCTCACCCTTATCCCACTCTTAAGTGGAGTCGGCACAATATGTCTTCTTCTTCCATTCTCCTCTATCATTCGTCAACTCTGGTGCCAATCCTTTAACATGCATATAATTTTTCACACAATCATACATACAAAACACATTTAAAACTCTTTTGGTCACATGATTTTCATCCCTCATTGCATGACCATACTAACTTAGTCTCGCACTTCTCATCTTTTCTGTATTGGGCGCAACTTTCAGACTTCCCCTAATACACTTATTCTTTTAATAATTAATATGTTATAAATATTTTAAGTGCAGCTTCTAAATTAACCAAGGTATATTTTATTTAGTGATACTTATTTTATAGTATTAAGAATTATATTTTTAAAAGAGCAACCTCCGAGTTTCTTGCTGGCTCTTCTCGCTAGGAACAGCTTTCCGAACCAGCAGTATAGTTGACGATTCAAAAGCACTTGTTTACAAGTTTATTTGAATAAAGAATATTTTGAATTTGAATTTGAATATACATTGCAAACCTTGTCAATTAAATTATTATATCCCAGTTTATCATAGTGTATTGTGGTTTTTGAATGTATGTATTTAATTGTTAATATATAAATTCTAAAAGGTGACCAGGTGTAATACAAATTGGGAGTCTTAAAACAGATTAAAATAATGTGACTAAAAGTAAATATATGATACTCTATTCTTGCCATAAACAATAATGCTTCTATTTCTGCTAAAATAATGCTGGTGGTAAAGAAATTCCTAAGTAAACTACATTTTTTTGAAAGACAGCATCAACTGCATAAAAAGGATTATCTCATATTATAAAGTAATCTTAATGTTGCATTACAATTCAGGTATGATAATTGGTTGGTTTAACAAAATATAGATACCATAATTTCTTGCAATATGTAGAACCTGCAACCTGGGTAAAACACTAGAGTTCACTATGTCACTATGGAATAGGTGCTTTCAAGTTCAAATCTTGGAAGTTAAAAAATATTGCATGTTAAAAATTCAGTATATTATATATATTTTCAAATATTAATTAAATTATATTTCATACTTTAGATAATAAAGTCTCAACAATAAGACTTCTATAGAATGCAGGATTCAATAATCAATTTACAAATAATCAATGTAACACAAATAAACTATTTTATTATAATGGTTACATTTAGCTGTTGTAAATAAATAATTCAACTGTAGTGTGTACTGAGTGAGCTATGATATCCCAGCGGTGGGATTATGTAACTCTCTAGATATTATCATGGGTTCAAACCTTGGGGCGTCACCAAAGAGTTTTTCTGTTAAAACTTATGTATCTATTGATATTTACAATTTATCACATGGTTTTAGGTAAAGAACATCATGAGGAAATCTGCATCTCTCTAGAGAAATCTAGGATATGTGTCAAATTCAAATTCAAATTCAAAATATTCTTTATTCAA